>JAODVM010272011.1:0-29089 GCA_025400095.1 Phenganax marumi | reverse complement strand
CCCGCGCGTAATAGAAAAATATACAAAATTTGCCAACTTTGCACGGCTGTATTTTCCTTATTTTACAACATTTCGCAACCAAATTTGCCAGTTTTACTAAATTCAGGATGCTCTTTCAGGCTGTGGTAAAAAATTTTCATAGTTCAAGACTTTTTGAAATTTTGTCTATAAGGTTAAAGGTCCATTGACAACGTAAGGCAAGCTATTGCGCTCACTTTCATGCTCTCAAGACACATATTCTAATTAGAAGTTGAGGTATAATATAATGAGTAATTTTCCTGGTTGACTGAGTGATGGCACAGCTCAGTAGCGCAGCGAGATAAAATCTTGCTACAGACAGCTGGGTTTTTCACATGGTGATAAAACCAAGTGGTTTTACCATCTAAACACTTTGGCTTGGGTAATTTGGCAAACTGAGTTTAATTTTCATCAATGTACTGACATCTCTATAACACAAGTGCCTTTAAGGAACCTTGGTAGTGGTAGATTATTAAACATTCTTGACGTATTAACACAGCGGCAATTATCAAAGCGTTTTTTTTATTTAAATATGTGAAATAGTGGATATCTGGAAAGCTTACTAGACTCGTGAAGTTTGCCAATTACACATTCGCCAGATAATTTATTTTGTCACAAAGGTCAGTGAACGGGAAAGCAAGTATCACAGGTTAATAGGCCTTAACAGCTATTTGCAGTTTAGCGACCGCGAGTGCAATATTGTCTTTCTTTCTCCTTCATAGGCGAGCGGTATAGTTTGTCCAGATGGATTTAAATGTATTGGCAGAGCTTACGTTGGTTTCAGGAAGTTGGTCAATGGTTTCCCCATTTCGCAAAATTTTCCTCTGCTAATGCATTTAAAGCCCCGTTTACACTACACCGGACTACTATCAGAGCCGGTCAAATTTTGCTGCTATCGATGCTCTGTAAAGATTTTTAATGGTAATAAAACAAAGAAATGTACAAGATCTTTCAGCCTAGTTAGCATTTGTTGGTGATTCTTGCTCCTTAACAGCAAACGAAGATGTCGTGACGAGTGAATCCGATGTAGTGTAAACGGGACTTTTGAAGAATGGGATTTCTAATATACCTGACGTTTTTCTTCAAGCATGCTCAGTAAAATGCCGCTCCCAGTCCCTTCGTCGTGTTTCGGTACCTTAGGCGCCTCTTCTCCGATGTAAATACCGCTGCTCTTGTCGTAGACATTGCTAGGACGATGTTCAGTTCCCAAGTACACACCACTAGCTTCATCGTAGAGAGCTTTTTGAGCTTCATCAATCTCGCTTTCAGATTTTCTATGTCTGAAGCTCTCGTCCACACTCTGACGGTAGTAATCTAAATATTTCAACATCATTATAGCCGCAGTACCTATATTGCATACTGTACTAGAAAAAACGATTCTCGATTTTAACTCGACCGCCTGCGATTTCTAGCCACCTGCAAGATAGGTAATGAAAAGCTTCGAACCTGTAGCAGCAGAAAGCGACGGGACAAACCATTTGGAATACGGCAGGGTTTCTTCTGTCACCTCCACAACAGGCCACAAATCTTCTCCTTTATGTCGCACACTTTCCCAGTTCAAACTCTTCAGAATGTCAGCTCCTTGACGCGTCGTAGCGATGAGCCCCAAAACGTAGAAACAGGTTCTATACACAATTTCCCAAAACAAGTACTATTTCAAGATTCCGTCTAGAGTTTGTCCATACGTTATAAAATCCAAGAAATCGGGAAGACGAAGACCTGCGCGCAGTCCCAACCAGCTAAAGGAACTTCCTGTAGCAGTCTGGCATTGCACGTAGGCTCTTATTTACCCTCTGAGAGTTAAAACACTACAAAAGTTTGCCATTTGTATAATATGAGGGATGATCTCTTCTTCAATCAAAATACTCAAGCCCCAACTTGATGTTCCAATATGACCCTAAGAGGACAAGTATGAAAGCTAGTTACTCGCTACTGTACCTGTTTATCTATCTTCACAATCTACTACACGCAAGTTTTGAATAAATCTAAGGCAAGGTCGTAGGAAGTCTTAACTGCATGACACCGCCGAACAAAAGTAATAATAATTCTTCAGTTTCATAACTATCACATACCAACGCCCACAGTGCTGTTTTCACTCTTTGTATGTCTGCTGCACTATCCGAATCAAACATCTGAATGGCATGCACAAATTGACCAACGTAGCCCTATACGTAAAGATACAAAATGCTAAGAAATGACAAGCATGCAGACAAACCACAGTTTTTCGCTAACAAACAAACGTCATAGCTACGTGAAAGTGAAGCTAAATGTCAGAATGATGTTCAATAGGCTTAATCTCTTAGCCTTACTTCCATGCAGCTATGACCTGATTATGGCAAACAACCCATTTACGTACAGTTTGTTGCAAATGTTCATAACCACTCTTCAACTTCACGATTTCCCCAAAGAAATGCGTTGGAACGTACACATGACGTTTAACCACTCTTTAAGATGAGAATATGTAGGTTAGCAGCGGAAACACCTAGGCAGCACCAACGATCGAACAATTTTTTTTCACTTCAAAGGAACGATTACGAAATTAATTCACTAATTACAAAACGATCTGCCTTGGTAACTTTGAAGAGAAATTGAAACAGCGTGCGCCAGAATACTTCATCTTACTTAACGGAAGATTGTCTCACATAGCCACCATCTTCATCATTTGGTTTCTGATATGTTGTCAAAGCTTCGGCCAAAGCTTCTTCCACCCATTTCACGTACTCATTGCAATATTTCTGAATGTATAATTATGTATTTCTATTGCATATTTCTTGCTTATTTGATTTCTGCTCTATGTAATTTATAAATGAATTAAATCAATATTCAAACCTGCTGCCACTCATCCATCAGTACATCAACGAAACGTAGCTCACTCAAATAGGTAAAGCCCTTATCGACGGACAGAAACCTGCGATTATAGTGTACACTGGGTCAAAAGAAAAAAACTTGGCAGTACAAACTTCACATGCGCTCAATAAATTGCATGTACATGCATGAATAAATAAATATTCTGACACTGAACAGAATATTAGTTACACCAGTCTTTAGAATACCTAGTTAAAAGCCTCCAGCCTTTCTCGCCAAGATGAAGAAGCGCAGGTCGAAGTTGAACCAGATATTGGAGATTGGCCTAGAAAGTTGGAGCAACTGTTTAGCGTACAAGATATCACAGTATACTATATCTACATCGTGAATTAGAACTCATATTAGCAGTCTAGTTCCTTTCATAATCTTGTCAGCCCAGTGTTGGTGACATAGTGTTCTATAAAGGGCTCAGACCCCTAACGTCGAAATCTTATTTGTATTCACAAGCATACACAGGTTGCAACTGAACTACTTATCCGCGTTACTCTCAGATTTTGATTCGATAATGGTTTGAAAACGAACCTCGTCTTCACAAGCTTCCTCCAAGACATCAGCAGCCTCCATCGCCACTCTGTTCTCATGATCATAAAGCTGAAAATTAAAGAAATGTCGTAAAACGCAATTCATTTTTAACGTATGATGTTTCCACGTTTGTTTTCAAGTTTATTTGTTTATCTGCTTGTTTGGTGGTGTGTTTGTTTGCTTGCTGAATTGTTTGTTTGCACACTGCGTATGGACGAAAAACCCTTACTTGTGTAACCAGGAACTCTATTCCCCAGTTATTAAAGAATGCAACTTTGGCTCTCAATAAGGTACGCAAGAACTTCGTGGCGTAGAGACGGACATTCTATGAGACAAACAGAACAGTTGTAGAAATTGATAATAACACAGAATAATATGTTAATACACACAATGATAATATGTTGATATGAAGTGCATGTAACGAAAACTGTTCAGCATTGTAAACCCAAACACGCTAAGACGATCCTTTTAAGGAAAAGTTTGTAGGCACAGAAACGCTCAAAACATTACCACAGTCGAGGCGGTGAGAATCTTGGATAAAATAATCCTGCTTATCTCGGCTCGTCTGTAATCCAAGCTTGCAAGGATAAGCTTGAGGTGACGATCACGCGACTTCATTGATGCCAGATCTAAATAACTGAAGACAACACGAAGAGAACACTGATGCAATCTAACCATAACAAACTAAGCAAGAAACAAAATCTTACTGTTGGTACACTCCAGTTTTTCCCAGTAGCTTATGTCCTTCGCTTGAACACGATAATCGTCCGAAAAAGACAAAGTAGTAACGACTTGTTGTCTTCATTAAACTTTCTTCACCCAAAGTTCCACTATTAGCATCTTTGAAGGTCTAGAATTAATACAGAAAACCACCTGGTACATGCTCTAACCCACCTTCATACAAATAAGTAAAATTTAATAATAAACGTGCCCTGCAGTTGCAGAACGGTCCTTTCTTCGTCTTATAAGGTTGAGGATATTCAAGGTGGAAACGTAAAGAGCAGGCCGACCGTTTATTGCAACATACCTTGTCAAGACACTCTGAAAATTCTGTGGTGAAGTCTTCAAGCATTCGTTTACTTTCATACTAAAACAATCAACACTTATTGATCCACATAATAATAATGTTTTAAGGCCCGTTCAAACCAGTAATTCTTGCTGCGATTTTTCTTGAGTTGAAGGACGTGGTAGAGTGGATACGGCCGGCGAGTATACCTTATCCAGTCATTTATAGGCAATGCACTCGTCAGTCAACCGACTCAATCACTTATACGAGAAGAGGAGAAACGTCGAAGCAAAAATCGCCGAGGTGAACGGGATTTTATATTTGTGCCAAAATGCATCAAAAGTAAAGCGTTCTGCTGCATGGCAAACAAGTTTATGATACCATGCAATAGTGATATCAAAAGCGGAAGTCAAATCTGAGCATCGCTATAGTATGCATAAAATACGATAACACTGCACATAGCCTGTGATCAGCTGAAGTAGACATGCACCTTCTATTTTCAGATCTTAATGGACCCATTGCACAATAGACAAAGTCTTAGTGCGGACAAAATATCACGATAGCTAAAAACACCGTGATACGTAAATTCTAGATGCTTAATGCTTTAAAATGTGGAAAATATAGCCTTGCACTATGCTGCAAATTTGCACATTTTTTCAGTAAACTGTTTTACGAGGCCGAGCTTGATATGGTTTTGAGAATAGGGTATAAATTTCGGCCACGTATGTAGGACAAAAATATATAAAATTGGCAAACTTTGCATAGCTGTATATTTTCCACATTTCACAACATCTAGAACACAAGAGCAGTACGCAATTTTACAAATTTCATAACGCTCTATCCAGTTGTGGTGAAAAATCTCCGTTTTTCTGGATCAAAAACTAATTTAGTTTAGTTTGCAGTAAATCCATTACACGCTACACTTGGAAAGCACTTACAATATTAGCCAGTAAAAAATCTATCAGCAGAATTCCAATTTCTGACAATTTCTTTGCAATAGGATCGCTTAGTTCCACTGTACTAAACTGCAGACTGCTTGGTTGGTAGAAGTAAAGCAGATTACTGATAAACCTGGAGAAAAAGATACCTTGTGTGATAGGGAGAATAGCTAGCGCATACTATGGAAATATGCGAAATATTTATAGGCTAGCATGACTGACGTATTATAAATTGTACACTCATGACTCACCCACTACATCCAGTTTCTTCCAGTTTACGAAGAGTTACCACTGGAGACTGCAATAAGAGAGAAGCAAGATTGATTCAATATGGATATTTTGAGTCATTTATATCGTACATTATTCATAATTTGATATAAAGTCATGCTAGCAGTGTATGTTTGATTCGAAAACGCTCTTCAAGACACGTGCAGTAAAAACCTGACATATTCGCCGAAGAGAAACTCAAAAAATAAACGTATTTCGCGATTGCACCTCAAGGAGAAAATGATCAGAGTTCTTTGTTCGATAACACAGTTGATATAATCATGTTCGTGGCAAAACGAACTCGTCCAACCTGCAAGTCTTCTTCCGCCTTACCTCTAGAATGGCGGCAATTACATCCCATTGTAGAGGATGAGAATCTTTTGCAGAACCAATCTAATGAATAAGGTAGAAGTTTATCATTTCGAAATATTTCCTGAACACCATTACATTCAATACTGCGGGACATTATCATATTTGAGCTTCCATGACGATGAGCGTTCCCATAAGAATAACTGACTTGAATGGATTTTTCATTATAACAGAAACCTACGTGAATTTCTCTGATCATATCATCATCTATATCCTAGAAAACAGAAATAGTTCACTTACATCATCAAGGCCGAAGAAGCTTGCAATTAAGCTTTCATGAGAACTAGAAACTAATGCAGTTAATGTAGCCAGATCCATGCACTAAAAACGCTTCTATGACTAACCTTGTTCGTGTTAGTTGGGGATTTCAATGCGGTTTCTTTCTCTCGTTCTCTTTTCTTATGCTTACTCTTGCTTTCACTCGACTTTGATTGCTGCAAAACAACACGCATGTAATCTCTGATTATACTACAGTAAGAGTCTATTCATTTGTTGTGGTCAAACAAACAAGCGCTTTCAAAAATGATGTTAAATAAGGAAGTTTTTCTACCATTGTTAAGAATTCTAAAAACAGGGAATAAGGTCTCATTGTTCGTTTCTTCAACTGATGAAGTCTATCCAAACAGTTCACAGCTGAGCTTGCACGTCTAAGGTGAAGTGGAAACGAAATTTTAGAAAAGAACTGAATCCTGGTATTGGCCATTCAGCCTCCAATCAGATTCGGCCAGACGGTGCAAACAACTTTGCCTATAGCATGTTTTAAGGCATTATACAATTGAAAAACGCATCGTACCCTCTTTCCTGTCGAGTTACTTGAAATGACGACGCGATGTTCATCAGCTTTGGTAAACAGTGCGTATGGCTGCTGCATTCTGGAGGTAACAGGGTGTTCGCCTGAATATGCCCACAAATATCAATGATTTTCTTAACAGTGTGTTGCATTGTACAGTATAGAATACATCAAGCATTTCAATACACATACCATTCTAACAAAAGAAAAGACGTATTCTACCAAGCACACTCACCATGTGAAGCAACTGACCCAAAACTATCGTTGCACGAACTGACACTAAATCTTCAGAAGTCGTGATAACCTGCACCAAACTCTAGATAAAAGCAATACTAGTCATTCACGATAACGTATATTGGATAATGTGTATTGCAACGATATATCAACGTGTACAATATCAGCACTATGTACGTGTACAATATCAGCAACGTGTACAATATCAGCACCCAATAATTCCCTCTGGATGAAACACAGAGGAGTAGACAAGTTTGGGCTAGCCAAAAATATTGTAGTTTATAGTCATACTTGCTCTATCTACTGTCTACACAATATTGATCACTCTTTAGTATTTCGTGATCTAAACCACACTGGAGTAGTGGCTCGCCACAAAATAACTAACCTCGAATAATCCTGCAGTGACGAAGGCTGAGAGAACAATAGCCGTATAGTTCCTTAATAAATCCACTCTGCAAAGTAAAGAGCACCACTTCTATCATAACAATCAGCGACATAACAAAACACGTTGGAGGAGGCACGCAGTCTTCGAGACGTTTTCTAATTTATTGTTTCTATTTTGTAACAACGTACATGCAACACAATACTACTGGTCGAGGAGTGAAAATGTTTACCTCGCGTTTGCTCTGTATGGTAGTAAACTGCGAGCCTCTTCAGCCACGAATCCTTCCGAAAGTTTCCAAGAATTTTGCATCTGACGAGGGTCTTAAAAGTGCACACCAAAAGGTTGTAAAATATTAATAGTAAACACATTTTTTTGTTTTCGAAATAGTTTTATACAGGGCATAAAGGGTGGCCAGCTACAAAAACTTTCAACACGTGAAATCTACAAAAATGAAATAGGCTACTAAACTCTTGCATTTGCCGTACAGAGTACCTATGCTTTTCAAGGCAATCACAAAATCATCTGTCCACTCGGGAACGGGAAGTCGAAATATGTCCATCAAAATATCCATAATGTGACGCTATAATAATAATATATTGAACTAAGACAAACTCGATTGAAATCGCCTTCTCCTGTTAATTCACGCGCAGCATCCAGTACTTACCCTAATCAGCTCATCAGGTAGACAAAAGATCTGAAGTACAGACTGCAGACCACTGCCATCTGGCTTGCACAAACATATCACTCCTACCAAGAAAATGTACACTTCAAAAATATCTGATTACATTTGTATGCTACTCTGACGTAGATTTCTGAGATTACAGCAAATGTGCCTACCTGGCCAAGTTTTGAATACAGTAGCAATCGCCATCTTGCTACTTTGCAACCGTGTTTCGCGATCTTCTCTGAAAATAGAAAATTAAAGCGTGTTTGAGTCCCGGCTTGTCAATATTCCAAGACTATTCTATTCTTGATAAGAAAAATACGTTTCCCAGGTATACAGGAGTAAGACTGAAACATTCAATTTTTCTGTTTACAACGTTATTGGAATCTCTATGTTAAAACGAACACAGAGAAGGGATTGGTCAGGAACAAACTATTGCATAGTCAGAAAAAACACGTCTGGAAACCATAACAGAGCAGGTGCGACATTGGCACCAACACTTCTTAAAATGCTAGTTGCATGGACATGTAGAGTCGACTACGTTAGTGAGTGTGATTACTTGAGTTGAGAATCTGGAATTTCAGGGCCATGATTATAATGAAGATCTGTGAACGGCGCTAGAATACCCTGCAAGATTGAAAAAAAAAAAACACACGACAAGTTGGTATTGCATTTTGCCAATTCACCGACTCCGGCAAAACAGCGGCGTAGCTACGTATACACCGCGTTTGTTAAGTTAGTACCTGAAGTTTATGGCTACAAACGTGAACAAAATACAGCACAAACGTAGTGAAGAAAAGACATTAAACTACGGTGCACTTTTAGTCTAAAAATTGCGAGCTACCTGAAAAGTTAGAATTACCTCTAATCCTATGTTAGGTCGTATGTAACACCGCGTTACAGGATTGTTCATCAGAAACAACAAAGTCAAGACAAGACATTCGTTCATCCGACGAACCTTTTTGAGAGAGGAGATGATCAATGTCATCATGTATTGCACGTATAGAAGTAATCAAAGTATGATAGTCGTTTGCAGTAACATGCGCGGTTGTGTTGTATTGTCTAAACACAAACTCGATCCCAATGCCTTCTGAAATTTCTACACCTAAATAGCTTAAGCCGTTTTGTGAAAATCAACAAAAATATTAAACTATGGCATACTGAACCTGCGAATCAAGGACACTCGTAATGATGGTGTTGATACCACCGCAATAAGATGCTACTTGCACATTGCTCACGGCTGTAATCATTGCAAAAAAAACAACAACAGCGTTGACAAAACTCATATAAGTATTGTGTACTACCCCTTATAAAAAATTCCCTTTCTACACGATGCAATTCCTCCAGACACTTCGTTCACAAAAGTATTGAAAAATAATCAGATGCACGACGGATGTTGCACCCTGCAGTTATTCAGCAATCTTAATTTGTTTAATTTCAGACTATCTCAATCAGAAATATATGTTGTGACCATAACTAGTTATAGCCATCTAGCCAGTAGTGCTAGTTAGCTATCTAGTCTTAAGACAGGCTTAAAGTAGAGCCAAGCAACTAGCACTACTCATAACATGATACTGTGGCTACTAAAGTAGCATTAGCACCACGGACCCGCAATTGCAATAAGTGGAATAAGAAAAGCAAAAGAACTTGGCCATGAAAATTTGCCAAGATGTTCCAACACTTGTCACATCAACTCTACGAGCCAATGAAAACTGATTGTCAAGAGGGTGGGTGAAGGGCAAAGGCGGGGTAGCACGTAGTTTGCAGAAATACGTTGAAGCTAGCAAAAAGACTGAGGCTAACAAAGCCAAGGACTGCGCTACTAATAATATCATGATGTCAACAGGGCCCAACCAAGACATCTCTCACGGCATGGCTGTTAGGTTGTCCTTAATATATTTACCCTAATTTGAAAACACTTTGTGGAGGGAGGCATACTGACCTAGTTCACATATTGTGGCAAGACAAGCTCTTCCAAGTCTGTCTTGTTCTTGACTCTTATCTGCAGCTATGGCAACCAGACAGTGCGCAAATGACATCGGGAATAGATGAGGACAAACTGCAACAACCTGAGCAACAAACAATCAACTATAACAATATTCCAGGATGGTGCAAAGTTTCAAAAGACATAGTCCCATAGCTTGCATAAAGTATCGTTTACCTTTCTGACAAATCGAAGCGCTTGAACACGCTCAACCTCAGATTGCTGTTGCTTATCAAGACAACTATGATAAAAAAATATTTTCCATCACTGGGCCTTTCAAAAGAAGCTTCCCATACATATACGTAGCAATTTGTATGCAAGATTTTTCTCTTTTGTGTACTCTCAAATACCATTTAGTCTGTTATCATTACCTACCGCACTATAAATATATCAATTCTTAACTGCATCATTTTGCTAAAAGACTTTTCATCGGTAAACAAATATCTCAGAGCCCTAACAGCAGCTGCTCTGACCTCCTTTGATCTGTTGCACATTGAAACTCGCAAGCTGTAGAATTAAGTTATAGAAAACTTTACTGTCAATTCAATCACTCAATTTACAGTTTGAATTATTATAGAGTAAAACAGCAATGAAGAAGAAACAATCAATATGGGTATTCACACCAAATCACAATTTACATATTGCCTTAAGGGATATACTAGTGAATTACCATATTATGATTTCTTCCAAAGAAAATCCAAAATCAGAACCAACAGCTGTAGTCTGGATCAACTGTAATTATGAAAATATGATAATATAATACGTATTAACAAAAATGCCAGCTACGTAGTTAACTTTGATTTGGTCAGTTGGATAATCTGTTCTTGAAGACATTACCTTGGTGAAGTTGTTCACATATCCCATTTTCTTTCCAGCACTCATCCCTCCACGACTAGTAATTTCATTTAAAACAAGCTGCATGTTTTCCTTTGGGGCTACAATATGAATTCACATCAGTATGTCACAATGTATGCAGAGTGAACACTGACAAATTAGACTTAGATTTCCTCCATAAAAACTACAGTTGGACTTTTCCCTTCATCAGTGCAAGTAAGGTTAAAACATTTAGTACAGCACCTTTCTTCAAGTCAAGTGGTATTGGTTCATCAGAGCGAACAAGACCTGAAAAAATATATTAAAATGATGTTTGAAATTTTAATCAAATCTTTGATTTCTGCTTTTTTAGAAATTTTTTGTACATATTCAATCGACACTAATCCATGTTTTGAGAGAACGCAAATCATTACGAAACTAGTGGCATATATTTAGTAATTTTAAGCCATATCTTCAGTCAGTAAGAACAAAACGTGTAAAGTTTTAAAGCATACAGTACTTCGCAAATTTCAATATCAAAGTCAATTTTCAAAAGGAAACCAACATTGAGAGCAATCACAATTTTGGAGATTTCTTCCAAAGTTTAAAATTGTCACCAAATCGTGTTATCTCAAATTAGTTATGCAGTTTTGGTACAAAATGAAGATCCCAAAGATCTACAATTCACAATTGCCAAACACTGGACAAAAAAAAAAAGGATATATCTTCCAGGATGCAAACACAAATCATCGCCGCAGCTGCAGGATATTCTTTTGACAAATACATTTTCAAATGAGGCTGAGATTTTAATTCGCAGGCTGGAAGTATAATTGAATTCTACACGAAAATTTTGAGGCAAATGAGTTTCGACTTCCATTTCTGCCCGATTTTCAAAGTAAAAAGAAAATGCACATACCATGTCCACGATAATGTCTACGTGCCATGGTTGACTTGAACGAAATATTTCGATGTTTTAGTCAACTATTAGATTGCTTTGTCATTGAACCCACTACCCCACTCCGGCCGCACTCCTCTGCAATTTTGACTTCCATTTTGAATTGTATAATTTACGCGCATTTTCGAAAGATATAAGCCGCTGTACAAAAATTATTGGTTTCATGAAGTAAATACCGTGGGCTCTCCAATAAAGTCCAATAAGTAAAGTTGGCTTTTTACTATGGACAAGTCTGATGGAACAGTTCGTATAAATAAAAAAACAACTAATATTTTGGAAAAACCTTTAAATAAAGGACGCAATGAAGTTAGTAGTTCGTTTACTTTTTTGAAGCAAAATATGGGTTGTAATAATACCAATTTGTAAAGCATTTCAGTATTCACAGTGTAAGAATAACTAATAATATTCAATGAAATAATCAGAACAGCGATTTATGCTAGTGTATATTATTTAGCTATGTGATATCAACCACGAGAACTCTATACCTAACCAGTAAGCAGTACCAACAACCTTGTACCTATGGATGAACAAAATACAGGATCTATTTTATGTACCACTCTTGTGAATCCAGCAACCCTACTGCTGTGATAAGCATAGGCTCCACTTCCACAATTTTTTTGCCAAATTTTTCTTGAATTACCAGTGTTTCAAAGGAGAATCTGAAATGAAGCGTGGTAAATATATCACATTGGTGAAGTTCTTTGAACCATTGTCAGTGACTAAATAATAAAGAAGAAACAAAAAAATAAACTGATTGGTCATCACTGACAATGGATTTCAAAATCATCCATGAATGGTATATGAAAACCAAGCAATTGGTCAAGGTGCAGAGATCTACTTCATTAGTCATTACCGTATATTCTACTGAATGAATGTGAATGTCATTTTCTAGGTGCATATAAGCTCCTTTGCTTTGCTTTTTTCTGAGATTGTACAATACTCACAAAACAGAGTCACATCTGTAGCAGATCTGCAAACCAAGTAAGATGGCTACAATAATATAATACCAGGTAGAAATGGAATTGTGGGATAAAAGTCAAAGCCCAACATATTGCTTTAAGTGGAGCCATCAACTAAAAGAGATTGAAGTTGAAAGTAGTTTAGTGCTAGCTTAGTGATAGTTTAGTTTGACAATAGTTTTTTTTACTCTATGAGTTTAAGATGACTAAATTATGTAGTCTTTGGTAATTTTTTTCAAAATATGGAACCATGAAAGCTGTTGTTATTTTAACTTCTGCTGTGCAGATTATCAGATTTGGGAAAAAGTATTGGTGCAAGAATGCTTGATGTGTTAGTTGTTCGTGAAAAGGGATACAAACGAGAAACAAGAATTATTAATGTTCTTCTGTTGATCAAAACCACAGTTTGGAAAGTCGGTGATATTTTTTGATCATAGAGTGATTCTTGCTAAAATCATTTCTGACATTTTATCATAATTTTAGTCATTGTTTGGAAAAGAAGCGGACAAACTTGAACAATCAAATGATGATGATAAAACATGTATCCTTGTGTCATTGTTAACATCATAAATAAGTAATATTACATGTATCCAGCTTTCTTTCGTATCTTCCAAAACGTCCTACAATAGATAATATTATTAAAAAGCCTCAAATCTTTCAGATCATAACTGTTAATTTTCTTAGCCAAGCCATAGATTACATAATTGAGAAAGAACCACTAGTGAACAAATTCATTTCAAGACAAAAAGACAAAGGTAGTTTTTTTCCTATTTTTTATTGTCAAGATAGTTAACTATCGCTGTTATTGCTAAACTGCAATACTAATTTTTTCAACAGTAGTTCTCTTTTTCATAATAGGTGGATTAAATTGCGCATATTTTATTGCGGGTATTGTTGAGGAAATACTATTTAGATGCAACTTCGTGAGTATAACTAACTACTCGCAGTTTCATACTCTCTTACATCTGTTATCTTACAAGTCTTGGACTATTTTTCTTATCTCACTAGGAACTTTATTCTGTCACTTTTCTAGCACTGCAAGGTAACTGCTCATTGGCACAAAGGCACGACATTCATGATACAATTTGAGGAGTCTGTTGTTGCTAGAGATAAAGCATTTGATGCTAGATAACTATACATTATCAGTCTACCAAGAACGGTCAATGAAAATGGTTCTTATAGAATTACTTCGTCATGTGTGTATGAAATGGTATTGTAAATGATGCCGGAAGCTGTAAAGCAAATTGAGAACAAAAAAATTGTAACTGCTAGATATAGACTATAATGAAATGTCTCCTCTGATAAGCGGAGCGTACTAAAAATTTACGCTATAAAAACAATGTATACTACGTAATATACTTCATGACATTACGCCTATGGCAAGATGGCGCGTTTATGACAGCGATTTGTCGAAAAGAGATTTAACGAACAGATCAATATCGTTGGAGTAGTCAGTACTTGCATCAATCCAGTTATTTGCGATCCATTTTGAACCTTTGATAACATTACACCCGCCATGGAGTGAGCGAATGTCGACTTGCCCAAACCATCCAGTTTCAGGATCAATTTGGTGGTTGTACCAAATTAATGCTGATCTCTTCTTAGGCTTGTAATACAAATTTGCATCGTGACAATGACGACCAAGATCCAGGACGTGTCGTCCACTTCCGAAGAGTATCTGGGATATTGAGCAGCGCATAAGCGAATGACACAGGATAAACATTTGAGACTACCTTATAGTAATGAGAGTATCTCCAGTAGTTAAATTGATACAACTCTTCTTACTGCACCTTGGAATCAACAGTAACGTTATCTGCAATAGGAAATGCAGTTTCCCCGCCTTCTTCAACATCATTTAGAAAATACAACACTGTCATATACCTACAGATAACAAGACTCGCATTGTTACCAGTAAAGAGTAAAGATGCTTCAATAGACAATACAACATCGACAACTGAAGATAAAACATCAATTACGATTTAGGAAGACCAGGAACCCGTTGGAACACGCGAAACTCACCTGCATAATTTACAACCTGACTTCCAATTTCTATACTGACAGCAATTTTCGCTTTTTGTGTTGCGTTCTGAATCAAGATGAGAATGGTAGTGTCCTCTTGCTCGGTATCTTACTACCTTTAACAAAAAGTAAGACCCGTTTCAAACGTCGCATGCCTGCATTAAAAACAATCAATAAAGAGGAGTTTCAGCTATTATCTATTGTTTTTAATGCATTCGGTACTTCAGTAGCGGGACGTTTGAAACAATCCTAATATTTATCACTTACATGTATGTACATATAACTTGAAAAGTTGGATGTGAGCCCTTAGTTGGTGGGCGAATGACATTGTACCTGCAATGCTTCACCGGCTTTGATCATACCATAAGGAAGGCTTGTGAGATTTACGATTCTATAGAAAGAATGACATTGAATGAAAACGCCAGAAAATGCATGAAAAGCGTGTAATCATTAAAAAATTCAGAAGACGACATCTCCTGCAATGTATCTATAAAACTTTGCGCGAAATATCATGTAGCTAAATAAAGACTTTTTACCCAATTTGGGCCTAAATTTTAGAAACTAGCAGCCAAACTTTACGTACGTGGCAAGAGTCTCACCTTGACGAGTAAACTCGCCTGGCGGTAGAGAAATAAACTATAACGGGTGCTTTCTACTGTCGCATTTTGTATAAGCACGTACACATTTGTCATTGCAATAAAAATCAGTTTGAAAACAACCACGAAATGGAATGTCGAAAATTTAGTGTTTCAAATGACTGCTTGTCATTTTTGAAAGTAGTTCTGAAAAATTCAATATTCTGAAGGATTTAAATATTGACGTGAGTGAAAAAATGCAAGAGAGAGAGAACTTAAGCAAGCGACGTTTTTGACAACGCGAACGGCATGAGAAACGTCAGAGGATGGGTCAAGCACGTTGATTGGTGAAAAACGTCGAGTTTACTTCTGGTCGACGTCCGTTTTGTAATGGTGTTGTCAAAAATGCCGTTTGTTCTGGAGCGCATTTCCATGCACTGAACGTTGAAATAACTAACCTGTATCGAAGATCTTCAAACAACCGACTTATACTTGAAGGTTTCAGAAACACCGTGTCACTATAGCGGACCTTTCGTTCTGGATACATGTTTTTCAAATTGTCTAAATACTCGTAGAACCTCTCGTAATTTTCACCATTTAATCCAAAGAAAAGTTCCTTGTCTGACAGCTTACCTAAGAGAGAAGCAGTTGAAAATCAATGAATATTTTATCGTCAGAATTATTATAACAACACGATTAAAATTTTTTAAGTTCTACCATCACGATCTTCGTCCAATTTTAGCTTGGTCAACCTGAAATATACTATAGGATTAAATCTGTATATGCTTGTTTAATCGTTCAGCACCCGAGCACATACGAATTATGAACATGTCGGTAAAAAATATATAGAATTGCAGAAAAACAAGCAACCATTTAAGTTTTTAGATTATTCCATGAATGTACATATAAGTGTATGCATATACACGTACATCTGCAATAGATCTTCATCTCCAAGTACAAGTCCAGCTAATTTGATAAACATCTCTCCAAACTAGACATAAATACATATAGAGAGCGTCAGGGTTGGGGTGCATGCATGCAGGCATAAAATTGCAAGGTACGTGAGAAGATGCATATTCTCCACTATATTGCTTTTAGGTAATTATAACAAAGACGCCCTGGTCTCTACTTATAGGTTGCTTAGCAGCTTTATAGGCTGTCTTTATATGGGTTTAGTACACTTACATGAAGTCCTTAACAAACAAGCCAATAATAGGGAAGCGAAACGTACTGGTAGGTACATTATGTAAAATTATAGCGAGGCTTCCCGTGGAAGAGAAACTTGGCGCAAGTGCAACTTCATTGTGTTTATGAATGCTGCTTTTCTTACCTCATACGTGTCCAAAACTCCATCTGAGTTGAGATCATACGAGTTGAAAAGTTCCATAATTTTCTGCAGTGACATGCGCCGTTGATTCGTCCTCACTGTTGTGCTTTCTGCAAGACCACTTTGTTTTGCCACGTTGATTATCAACTCGCACTCTTTATCAGTGAGAAAATCTTTCACTTCTAAAAGAACACAAACTACCTCGAGCAACAACGGTAATATACACTCACGATGCACTGGCAACCAATAGCTTCCACACTTGAGAATTTTCTCGGTGTTTTTTTCATGCTACAATTGCCTGCACTCATTTAGTCATTGACAGACTGAAACGGTCAGTGAATATGTTCACTCGAAAAGCGTTTGTAAGTTGATTCTTATCACTTGTGGTTCATTGTTCGTGTGTACTAAATTTATTAGAGGATAATTTCGGAAGTGCGAGGCGCGCCAACGGACTTCGTTCTCATAGTAACGCGCTTTTACTCAAAAACTTTTACTAACTAAATGTGCTTTAAAGTTCATTAAAATTCTTTTGGGTACTTTAGCAGTACTCTAAGATTAGCAGGTACTTATAAAAGAACGTGGAACTTTCAAAAGTAGTTCGAATTAATTTTGTCCAGTTACAAAAAAAAACACTACCACGGTGCAAAACTAATTGTTCCTGAATGCTCGCACCAAATGAAACATTATTGCGATATAGTTTTGCATGATAAGCAATTTAAAAGATTTTTCACATTAGTTTCTTACCAAATATTGGTGGATTCAACGCCAGAGTTTGCATTTGATGGGTCTTTCCTGGAGTTATGTGCACATCTCTTGTGTAACCAATCTATAGTTATATTTTGAAAAACCAAACGCAAATAACACCGCACGGTTATCGACCAAAATATAAATATACAATTATCGGGGCAAATACAGACCTAATCTTCTTTCATGTTACTATAATTATACTTTCACAACATAAAGAAAACCTATTTACTATTGTATCGAAACATTTGGCTATATAATAAAATCTCTCTTGACAATGCTCGCAATAGATTTGAATCGATTCTTCGAAATAGTCCAGAAGTGACGTACTTGTTATGCAGGCGACTTATGAGTTCACTGTGATAACGACAATGCAATTTCAGAGATACTCTGCACGCAAATGTACAGTAAAAGAATCAAGAAAGATCTGCAAGTATACTATGAACGGCAGAAAAATACATGGTAAGAGATGACTGGAAACAGTTCCGTTAGACAATCTAACCTTGACTGGGTCTATTCTTGGTAGATGTTTCATCATTACCACATCTTTTGTTTGTCTTTGCAACTTCAGGTTGATATCAAAGTTTCGTTGGCACGAACTTTCTCCGACATTTTTGTCAGAGTATTGAGTACAACCATCATATTCGGCGACCACTAAGAACAGCCATAGCCCCGAAAAAACATACAAATCACAAAATCTAGAAGAAAAAAGCGGGAATCCACTCATGGTGAAAGTTAGGATGCGTTTGGTTCAAGCGGATACATCAACTTCTAACTTGTTTTCAGCAATATTGGAATCATAAAAAGTCTTTCAAAGAGTTTTTTAAATGGTAAATTAATGATTTCTTTGTCATTGTTATGATAATTTATTATTTGCGGTCAGAGTGAATGTGGACTAGAATAACTTTTCGTTCTTTTCAATCAAGCGTTTATCCTGTTCTTTCGCAAAAATTTGTGTTATGGCCACAGAATTTCTTTTTCAGTCATACTGTTGTCAGGATGTTGTAGCGTGCAGAACAAGTGATTTTTTAAACTCAGTGTTCATTACGACACTAAAAAGATATGGCTTTTACGGTCTCACTTGAACCTCAGTACTACTTTCTAAAACTTCTGGGCTGCATTATTTCCTAACTCATTTGACTGCACGTAAAACTCTTTTTTCGCTCATGGAGGCAAAACATTTCTTTAAAAGTCGTCAGTTTAAAGTAAATGGGGGTCAAAAAATTTATCTTCAATCTCTCATGAGTTATAAACTTGAAACATATTGATCAACTTACTGTAAACTCTAACTGTCTATTTGTGATTTTTGTGGTACTTATCCTCACTAACAATTAAAGTCCTTCCTCTTTCTCCACCGATATAAACATGCTATTCCATGTAAATGCTCTCCTAAATATTTTAACTAACACTTATCATCTTTACATGTATATATAGCCTTGTGAAGTAATTTGTAAATTTTTTCAATCAAAAACTGGCAAAGCAAACGACAGTTCAACGATCTTATTTCATTGCTCCTTCCAGCATGGCCAATATTTATTTGACATTGACATTGATACATACAAGTACTTGCAAATTTCATGGTAAATTTGTGAGGATTTCCATGGCAAAGTCTGCATGTCCCAGCTGGTATATTTGTTGGAGAATCTTATCTTACGTTGTGGCGAAATTCTAGCGTCTGTCAAAGCAAATTTTGCTGTCTTTGCCATATTTTGCTACGAAATGCTGTCGGAAGCGACACATGTCAAGAAGAGACGAGGCTGTTCACGAATCACAGCTCTTCCTTCTCATCGATATTCTTGAATTCTGAATGTTCCAAAGCGTCAAATATCGTATTAGCGTCCAGTTCTTTTCTAGTTTCTGTCTCGACAGCCTGGAAAACCTCATCAAACACGCCATTACTTTCGTCATCGCCAGCCTTTGCTTTACTTTTCCATTTCGTGTCACGATCTACTGTAGATAACAGAACTCGAAAAGAAGCCACCAATGTGGCGACTGACACAAGTTAATGCTATTTTCAGGCAAAATCACGGGCGTGCGATACGTTTGCAAGTGAACCATCTGGCACTCCATTTGTGTCCTTTCTGAGTACACTAAAGGTGTGTTGATAGCACAACTCTCACTACTATTGAACTTAGAACACAGCCGTATTTATGGGATGGCGATGCGGGTTTTCAAATAAGAAAAAGAAAGTAGTCACGAGGTAATTGTGCTGATTATGGGGGTTCTGCTAGCCTAGTGATTGTGTAGACGGGGGCGGATGAAGAGATAGAGCAACCCACGTGGAGCGACCCTTTTGAAGTTTAGAGACGGAGTAACCTAATCCCTGAAACGTACCTGCATTTTGAAGATATTTGACCCAAAATTCGATATCATCTGTGCGGTTTTCACTGACAGATATCCAGTTATTTGCAATCCACTTTCGTCCTCTGTTCACATCACATCCACCGTGGTAGCTATAGGGATCCGAATCCCCCAACCATCCTGTCTTCTCGCTAATCTCGTGACTGTACCACAAAATTGCTTTACCTTTCTCGGGTTTAACACGAAGATTTGACTTGTGACAATTACGGCCGACATTGCAAACTCTTTCCATGTCTTTGTGCCATACCTATACATTGGAAAGTTTACTGAATTTTTGATAGGCAATGAGAGATCGAAGATATATGTACAGTTTCTCATACAAGGTTTTGTGGAAACACCACGTAAATTTATTTATGCATGCAAAGCTTTCGGTCCGTCATCAGTGCAAAAGTGATGACTATCTGGGCTTACGGACCGACAGCTTTGGATAAATAAATTTACGTGGTGTTTCCAAAAAACCTTGTATGAGATATTTAATTACCATGAAAACATTCAATGAACTTATATGTGCAGTTGTTCCATCGCCGAAAAAAAAAGCGCAAACTTTAACTTACAAGCTCAACTTTCTAAAGGAAAACTTGAATTAACGCAGAATGTCGCGGAGCTTTTACAGTATAGTAATATAAAGACACATAATATAAAGACACATATAGTAATATAAAGACACATAATTTAGATAAGAAAACAGAACCCTAACATTTTATAGCATTCAATAAGAGTGCTTTTCGGGAGAAAGTCTGTACGCGTATAAAATTTTTGCTTGTTTAGGTATGGCCTGTTTTCCACTAGGCAGAATTTTTCGAGCGAAAAATAAATCTAGCAACGTGATTGGCTATCAAAATAATTTCCCGCAAAAAAGTCGAAAGCAAGGCAATCATGTCGCTATTTTCCGCTCGAACAAATTCGCGTAGTGGAAAACCGCCTTAAATCGCGGTATATCCTACATCATGCAACCTAGTGATACAAATATATCCAAGAATCAACCTCTTCTCTATAAGACTAGATTTGAAAGCAACTGAGTGCATGACCAGCTTTGATTGACCACTCCTAAGCTCTGTATTGCCGTAACACTGCTCGTCAATAGCTAGTTTCAACAAAACTCACATCATCATCAAAGGTAGTGTTATCAGCTACAGGAAAAGCCGTTTCTCCCCCTTCTTCGACATCGTTTAGAAAATACAATACGGTTAAATACCTATAGAAAAACTCTAGTCAGTTGTAAATACCGTATCGTGGGTGCTCATGAAGAGAACTTTGCAGCAAATCTGCGGAACTGGTGGACCGAAGTACCTGCATATGCGGCAATCAGACTTTTCATAATCATCCAAATGACAGCATTTCGTTTCTGAATCGATATCATCACTATCCATATGACAATTATAATGTCCTCGCGCACCATAACTTACGACCTAAATAAAGATTGTAGAGTGATGTGTCAGAATTAGTAAAAAAAAAACACAGTTTCTTCTCACACAATAAATTTTAATGTTGATTGAACAAGTAGTGACAATGTTTCGCAATAATTTTACATTTTGAAGGAGTATTTCAAAAGATGGATGAAATAAATAGTCACACTACCTGAAGGCTTTCACTCGCGTTTAGAAGCACCATCGGCAATTGTGTCAATTTCTGAAGCCTAAATAGAACAAATATTCCTTCTAAAATTTTGTAAAAGACTACCGAAGAGCGTTTCAAATGACGTGCTTATCTGTACAGTGTATCCGAATTAGCTGCATGTAATTTGAGCAAACGATAACAGATAAGAAAAACTTTCACCTTTGTCGTAATGACTGTAATGTCTTGTCGCTGTGTTTATCTGTTTCCAACCAAGTTTGATTGCTATTTCTACTCTTTGTGAACGGTTTTTTTCGTTTTGTGCTAGCAACAAATCTGATGAATGCTCTGGAATCTTTTTCTTTAAATTCCTTCTCGTTAATTCTCACTACGTAACATGCAGTTCAAAAGAAAACACAGAAAAAGATTACAGTAGTTTCATTTTTGTGCTGTTTGGGCGAACTGAAAACGAATTGAGGTGAATGAATGACTAGTACAGTACAGTACAGTACAAAATTGGTCGACAAAGGCCTTGAAAACTTACAATCACCATCTGTATCCAATTTGATTGTCTTGAACCTGAAGATGAAAATATTGCAACCCATACTGATTGATCAGAACTATTTTTTTGGTGTTTCTTTATTCTCTCCGAATGGAGAATACAAAACAAAACTAATTAATGAAACTGAGTCAAAGTTTTAGGAGTATTCTAACTGTCAACTGCACTCACATGTCAATGACATCTGCTCTATCAGGAGAAAAATCCAATTCTGTATCCAACAGATTCAAAACCTACAAAAATAAAAAGCACTTTTCTTGGGAACATGCTTCAGGTTAATGTTGAACTTTTGGTTGATTGAAACAACACTTGAATGGAATTCTTGAGGGATTCTTCCACTGGATGATAGCTTCATTGCAAGTGCAGAGTACAAAACTCTCAAAAGGTATTCTCAGTTTATCAACTAATTACCTCATCGACGTCCAAAGCATCATCTTTATTATAATCATAATATTCAAATATATCATTTTGATCCTCTTCAAAATTTTTCACGTCTTCAAGCAAATCTTCATCCATTGTAGACGAAGTGTGAAGGCCTTGTTTCTGCGCCAAAGTAATGATGTCATCACATTCTTCAGCACTCAAAAATCTGGGAATTTCTGAAAAATGGCAAACGTCAGCGAGACGGTTAAACCAGTAAACTCTATGTTACTATACAACAATCTCAAGATACAGAACACGCTTGCCCCTGGCGAAGAAATAAATAAGTCTCGACAACTTCTCCTGACCACTAACAAGTAATCCTGGGGCCATATTACACGTGCATATGTGAGTATAAACCCAAAGCAGTTGTTTCACTCATGAAATAATACATCTTATCGAGACTGTCCCTGTTTTGTAAAATGCACAAATGAACTTGCAATGTACTTCATGCATTTGTTTATTAGGGACACACACATGATCGAGTGTAGTGTCCACCAGTACATTTACGCATTATAGATGCCACGATGCATACATATGTTCCACAACGAACCACTCTATACACAGCTCCTTCGTTTCGTCATTCAATCGTAAAAATTGTAAAAGAGATACTACAAACATGTCTGCAGGTCGCTAAAACTGGTAATTCTCAAAACGCATGAAGATCAATTGACAAACTAAACATAAAAAAAGTTTTTATTATAAAGAATTAACCCTCTAATCCACAAATGAAAAAGTAAACTACTAACAATGTTGTTGATCAGTTAGATGATCAAAGACTTACAGAAAGTTGCATGCAAAATTACAATTTTAACTTTAAACAGATCTGACTATTGCATTAATCCAGTCGATGTATGCGGTAACCTTAGTAAAGTAGCCGACTTCGCCCGGTTGAGCACATCCATTGCCCCAACTCGTTATACCAATTTGATACCATCGCCAGTTTAAGGTTACCGGATGTAAATGTAACACCATTGCTGGACCACCTGAATCTCCAAAACAAGTATCATTTTGGCCGGTGACATCACCAGCACAAAACTGTGTGGTACTGTTGAAATACCAGTTCTTATATCCTTGAGCTGTTTTGTTCTTCACATTATCCGCGCACACTTTGTCATTCTTAAACGGAAGCTTCACTACTTTGAGATCTTTTGAAACTTTGGGTTCGGAAAATGTGTAGGGTTTGACTGGACGCGTGCTACCCCAACCAACAGTGTACATATTGTTGCCATCTTTAATTATTCTTGTGGTGTTCATCTGACGTGATAGGCAAATTGCTTGTTGGTGTCTTGTGTACTGTTTTAGTTTTGGAATACGAATAAGAGCGATGTCGTTGACAAAGGTAGATGAATTGTACTGTGAATGAACGTAGAGACCAACACTTGTCACCATTGTTCGTTTTTTGTCTTGAAACATCACTTTTACTCTAAGAAGAAAAATTATTGATCGAGAAATATTCTTTGATCAAATTTTGATCGCCACAAGAACAGGGAAACCATCATCACAGCTTAAAAGAGAATTCAAAAATAACTAAACTTGCAAAGTTTGGTTGCGAAGTGTTGTAAAATGCGGAAAATATAGCCCTGCGAAATTTGCAAATTATGTATATTTTTGAATGGCGTGCGAACAAAATAACCACTTGCAGGCTGAAAGGCTGAAAGTAGTTACACTTTCACAAGCACTACAAATATATACATAATTTGCAAACTTCGCAGGGCTACATTTTCCGCATTTTAAAACATTTCACAACCAAAGACTGCAGTTTTCCTTATTTTAGGATGCTCTTTTAGGCTGTGATGACCAATTTCGGTTCTTCTTGTCTGGATAAAACTCCAGTCGACAGCTGAAATAGCCCATTTCCGTTTTCTAAAGTTATAGCCTCTCCATGACCAGAACAACTGCACTAGCCATGGCGAAATGAACTAGAACTGCGTTAGGAAGAATCCGCAACAAACGAAGCGATTACTTAAAATCACTTTTTTGAAAAACAACCTATACTAACTATTATATATTTTCTACAGTCTTTACAGTAATTCTATATTAAACGCACTAA
Organism: Phenganax marumi; assembly: GCA_025400095.1. NCBI lineage: Eukaryota > Metazoa > Cnidaria > Anthozoa > Malacalcyonacea > Clavulariidae > Phenganax > Phenganax marumi. The sequence goes on along the minus strand of JAODVM010272011.1, from coordinate 4,708 downwards.
CTCTTGCGAAAATACTGTACTTCCACCCTTGAAAAGACAATTAGCTGCCGATAAGACGAACTCTTTATTAATCAAAGTTCCTGCACACACTTCTTTGTCTAAACAAAAATTAAAAACATAATTGCATTATTGCTTTCCTGGCTCATGTACATCTTCGTTATTTTGGAAGTCAAGAGATATTCAGTGGATTATGTGGCTAAAAAGTGGCCAAACATTACCAAAAAATGGGCATTACTGCTTTAGTAGCTGCCGTAAGAATAACTGTTTTACGAGCAAACGATTACACCAAAATTCAAAACCTTTGAGGCTTAAAGAATCTTTATTTCCACGCTGCGCCTTTTCTGTTGGAACATTATCGTTCTGTTTGACGGGGTACTGAAGCCACACATTATTTGACAATCTTTACAAAAGCTACTTTCCAACTTATCAAAAGTTAATTCAGCAATATTCCCAAGAACTTTATCTAACAGTTAAAAGAATTGAGAATATTTTCAGTGCCAACTGGTTTCCTCGATTTTAATGGTTAGGAGATAAAAGTGCACTACTCCCATTCCACCACTACGGTTCGATAACTTTTGGTCGACGCCACATGCCGACACTTGTTATGCATGCACAGATCTTTGAAACCATTATTTCAATATGCTCTACATGGATGTACCTTGAAAAAATATCTTTACCGCCCATGGCCAATTTAGTCCATCAGCTTTTTTCCCGCCCACAATTCTCGCTCTGCCATCGAAAGGTTTAAATGGCGATCGACCACATCTAGAGTAATCTAGTAATACCACAAATTATGAGTTGTTTCACCATTATTATATGGCAAGTGTCATGTACATTCCGTGAGATAGAGCGCTGCGATTGGCTGAGAAGCATTTTTAGCGGTCATTATACAGAAGAGAAACAAACAACTTTCTTAAATTAAAAACGAAAAAAGTTACTCCAAAAACTTAAAAATTACACTTTATTATTGACCAGCTTTGTAAACAGCGTTGAGTGGAAATGAATGTATTGGAAACTTTTGTTTTCTTCGAACAAGATGTGCACCACTCTAACATTATGCATTTCAAATGCCCATTTCTTTTTTCGAGTACAAACGCCTGAGGCCCTGTTATAAACTTTTTTATTACTCTCGCTTGCTCCGTCTTTATACATAGAAATATCGTACTTCAATCTTTGTGGTACAATCCTCGCCCTACGGCTTGGTCTGTACCAAAAAGACCTCGTTAGTTATTACAAGTAAATCATTACATGTACGCCAGTAACGCGACAATATCAAAACTAAACCTTATCGTCAAACCTTCTACACTGGTCTATCGAGTTGCCTAAAATTCTAGAAAGAACCATTGGCGTTTACCAAGATGACCATTCAATATTCACCTCGACAAGCAATGCGTGTTTTTCCGCCACTCCAACGTAAATTACTTCTACATTTCCTTTGTGTCTTTGACTCAGTAAAGCTAAAACCAGGATTACAGGAATATACGGCGACAGATCCTACTGCAGTGGAATGAAATCTTACTTTACCATTACTTATACCTGGGGGGTGACCGCATCCTAAACAAAGATGTCGAAAATAATTGTTTCATTGCATCATTCAAAAAAAATATTCATGCACAATAGCAAAACAAATGTTCACACCTATGGTACCACAACACCTATAAATACCTTTGCATCCAGGTACTTTATTAAGATTCAACAAAATATCTAAACCTTTGCAAGGGATGTCGCGCGTATATTTTCCTTTACTAAAATAATAGCCATCTTTGCAGCGTAGCGTAACACTTCCTGCTTTGCGTTGTTTTTGAGCGATCGTCGTGTGTGCAGGTAGTCTTACGTTCCGTAACAATCTTCCGCACGGTAGTTTACCATTCACCGCATCTGTTTAAGACATTGAATTAAGTTAGATGTAAGCATACCAGTAGCAAATCCAGAGGCCTGTACGCTTTGTCTATACGGTTAATAATTTAACGTTTCAACATGGTATAAATGCAGAGTTCTTGTGGCGAGTACTGTTTACCATGTACCTACTTAACATACGTAATTTATCATTCTGATGCTTTTCGTACAATGTACATAAATCACACACCATAGTAAACCTGTTATATTTATACAGAAAATGTTGAAATACCGCATAATCACAGACTTACGCGTAAAAAAGAAAACATAATATAGACTGACAAACTGCAACAAAACTAGCCATTCTGCTTTAGTGCACTTCATTTTTCTAAAAATTTTAACGAAGAATAAAGCAACTAATAAAAAACTCCATTACAACAGATTTACAGCTATTATAGATTTACATCGATATCATACACAAACTTCTTGTGTAGACTATGAAACTAAAATACTCTACAAACCGTAATAATGTCGTTGCAATACACATGAGCGCGGTAACTCTTCATGCACTTACCAATTCTAGGCAGCCCAAACTTTACTGTAAGGCAAAAGGTGTTCGAAATGATATCCTGACTCTTGGTTCTTCTGTGTCGTGATTTTTATCATCCGATATCTACTTCCCGTGCTTTTTTCCCCTTTTTATTCATAAACGGTAGATCCACTCTTTCAACACGTCGGAAAAATAATGCTGTGTCTCAACATGTTGAAGCCAATTAATTCTTGAAATTTGTCCTGTTTTTCATTCGCTTATCGCTATCAAAAGTGCTTCTACATCACAAAAACCGGCAAAAACGCGTGTTGATGAGCATTTCAGCGCAATAGTAGCGAAATCGTTCCTAGATGAAGTTTCACGCGCTGCAATGAGTGCATGAAAGGGGGTCACAGTGTCAAAACGGTTTAATTACTCAGAAAGTGCTATCATGCCTACATATTTTTGCTCAATGGGGAAAACTTGCCTGCAAATCATAATTACAATGAAATCAGGCAAAATACTGTTCGTTTTGAACTTAATTGTTACAGCTTTTCATTGGAAATTGAAGTCAAAGACGAATCAAATAAAGTCATGTTCAGAATCACGCTAGAGTAGAAAAGTACTTCCTGCACCACACGCTTCAGCAAAACGGATGTAAGCAGAAGAGCTTAGAATGGAAAATGGCCAAACTGAGTTGAGTAATACAGTTTTACTAACTTTTACAACATAAAATATCACACGTCTTTCAACAACCTTCAGATGAATTGAGTAGTTAGAGAGTACGTGTAGGTTTGTCTATAGTTCTTTCGCAAATATGTTGTAACACAGAACTTTGTTAATCACAACTACAACAATCGAAGTTATCTAACTTTCTGTTAACTTGTAGGACTCACATAATTCTATAAATAGCACTTGCAGTGTATTTTTATATGCTGTGCAGAAAGTGCAGGGCACTCTTTGTCATTAAGATTCAAGACCTGGACCTTGCAAAGCTGAATCACATTTAAAACAAATATTCTTATGCTGCTATACTTCTACTAAAGAAAACATTTTTAAAATAAAAGCAATTGCAGAGAAGTTGTAGATATAAAGTCCACTTGTAATGATAGTGTAACCTGTGGGCACAGTCTACGTACGTACAGATGTTAATTTTCATGCTCCTTGGATATTAAGAGCAGATTGGTTTGCCTGGGACCCAGTTTGTCTAATACCAAATAATAATCTCATACTCATGCTAATTCTCCTTACAGTTAGACATATTTACCAAATATTGGTGGTTTCAAACTTAGAGTTGTCATTTCTCGAATTTGTCCATTTTCCAATGGCAAACTGTTGATCTCACCAACCTACAGTGTGAACATGCATACATGTAAATTTTATTACTGTAGTAAAACATTGAGCGAAAGCTTTATCCAGTAAGTAGAAATATTTGTGCTTCATACAAGGTGCCTAACTGCCATGATGCTGAAGCCAATTAAGGCATATAGCTACAAAGCACTCAGGATCTGTAAACACCATCCAAGAGGTTTTTTGTAGGTTATAGCACATTCAGTATTTGAATATCAATGTCGGTTGAACTTGTTTGCAAGCAAATGCTTGACAAAACTTCGATCAACCTCACTAGTAGTTTCACTATCGAGGCCTCACTACAAGACTATTCTTCAGTTATATGCCTGCAGGTGAAGATGAGCTCAACTCATCATGCCAAACATTATTTACACAAATGAAAAGCCCCTATTTCCTTGCATTGATAAAAAGGTACGAAAAAAAGCGACAGCCATGTAAATCAATACATCAACACTAACAAATACTGACTATACATCCTACGGTCTCTACCTTGACAGGATGTCGTCGAGCAAGAGGCAAATCTGCATAATACTTCAGCAGACATTGTCTTTTCATTTCGGGACACGCTTCTTCTAGATTGCTTGCATCAACCTTAAATGTGCAATTAGTGAACCACACTAAAATGCACAGATCAAGTCTATATTTCCCACGAAACATGACTGACTACCTTTTAAACCATACCTTTAACCATATACCATATGCCTTTAACTCACTGATAAAAAGTTCCAATATTCCCGCATTAATTAGTGTTTCCACAAATATTCGTTTTATCACACTGTGCGACCGCCGGCAGAAAATTTTTTTTGGATCACTTCGCGGCCTGGTTACTCAGCATTAATATTATTTAAATACGTAATCCCTTACAAGTTCCGGTTCTAGACTTCCCGTTTACATGCATACTTAACGAGTGCCGTGCTTTAACCATATTTTAACAATTATTATGACTAGGAGTTGCTATCGCAAGGAAAATGCTGCCGATATGTCCAGTAGCGA
>JAODVM010271900.1:0-12354 GCA_025400095.1 Phenganax marumi | reverse complement strand
TAAGGATAGTTCCGTGCGCAGGGTTTAAAGGAAACTCTTTTGCAGAACGTGTGTGTGTGTGTCCGTGTTATTGTTTGCATGTCGCAGGTGCATGACGCTCGCCCGAACGCCCGACCTTCGCCGTTCATGGCTTCAACGATTGCCAGTTTATATAGTATAGTATCTACAGAACCTGTAGACTCTAGTAAAAAAGTAAAACAAACTATGGGGTTGATTCAACACGTGTATAGGGCCTGGTTACAAAGCTCCACCGCTCAAGGTCGGTTCACGAATCTCTTTTTTTTTCGCGAACCTCGGGCGGGGGGGGCTTGAGAGCCCATGCGGCTTCATGTGAGCCTGGAGACTCAGCAATCCAGCAATCGACTTCGGCCACTTCGATCTGGTGTTGGATGATATTATCCCAATGGAACGCTAGGAACAAACCAAACCTTTGGAAAAAACGTGGAAGAATCCCTGCGTAGCTCCCAGAAGGACATTGAGAGGCCAATGTCGTGATCTTTCCCAACATGGATTCCTCCGCCAACGTCTTGTGCGTTCGGCAATTCTCATCAGACGTTCGCAGGTCGTGAACGATGTGGGCCATGGCATGCCTTAACATTCGATCAACTGAAAGATGCATGCAGGCCTTCAATTAATTGAGGACTCGAGGACGATCCATCATTGAAGGGTTGCGCAAACGTCCAAAACAAAACACACCTCCATGTCCCTGGTCGACCCTCTTCTGGTTTACAGAAAAGCTCTTGAAAAAGAACAAGTTACCACTTAGGACGTAGTTTGTAGTTCAATCTCCGTCTTTCCATGTTGATCGACGCCAGTTTTGCATAAGCAACCATAAATGCTGTGCCACCTTTCCAAGCTCGTTGCCGATACACGTCCCCAAGTCGCAGGGCTGGCCTATCGGTGATGAATAGGAACTCGCATACGCCCCACAAAGAGCGAGCTCTGAGAACGCATTCGTCGCCTTACTGGCGGCGTTATAAGGTCGCATTTTGTGGGAAGGGTTCGATTGAGTTGAACAACTATATATATACAGTACATAAGGAGTAGAAAAATATTTGACTAATTTCTTTGGAGGTTCATTGGCACAAGGTGGAGACATCTCTAGCCAGATCGCATAGAAAGAACAAAATGATCTTGGTGTGCACTGCCTTGACATTGCTCTCTAGCTCCGGATAGCCTTTCTCATCATTTTCACCCCTTCCCACAAGATGCAGGTTCCATGTACAAGGGGGAATTGGAATCCGTTTGCTGCGGCACCACTGCCTGAAGGCAGACCCCAGCTTTTGAATCAAAGCATTGCCTAAGACTCCATCATCCAAGGCGACGCCTTGCAATGAAGGCAGCTGTTGCCCTCGCAGTTGGCTCAGAGTATGAGGCTGCGTCGCCTCAAGCGTGTTGGCGCACTGCTGTGGATCCAAGTTGCTCAACCCAGAAAGGACACCGATTAACAAGAACATGTAAAATGTTTTTCTCGGGCTGAGCAACAAAATCAAAGAGAACGCTGGCGCATAGATCTTTACCAGTTCCAAGCAGGATGGTGTGAGCGGTGTCCCATCTAACTCTCGACAGGACGAACCCGGGAACACCCACCCATGGTGAGATCTGATCCCTTGGAGTGGTCCTCAAATACGACTCATGTGTCCTGATAGTTGCAACCCATGGGGCATCAGCAACGGAAATCGGTGAAGAGCAAAGGCAACATGTCCGGTGGGGTTCTGCTAAATGGTTTCACTGCGTTGCATTGGTCGCAAACTTGAGTGGATTGATAATTCCGGCCAACAAAGCAATGGGACAATGATCTTTCCTTCCAATCCCCACACCAACTGTCGAACCCAGCACGCCATCCTCCGGCTACTGGTTGATTAGCCCGCAGGGCTCTCTTGCCAGTAAGCAAATTGCCATATTGGTCTCGCTCAGGAAAAATTCCTTCCAATAAGGTTTTGCCTGAGATTTGGGAAACACCGATGGCTTCAGTTCACATACATACAACTGAACAACAGTTTTCTATGAAGACTCAAAACATTGCCTCCAGCTAGGCTGCTATCCCATGCAATCAGATCCGTGATGACCTTGTTTGCCTTTTTCTTCAATGCTTTTGTGGGTAGGAAGCGCATGGGGATGCCAGCAAAGATGTATTTTGTACACCAGCTAGTCTTCGCGAACACGGAGCTCCACAACCAAATGAGAAGCTCGTGGTTTGTGCAAAATTGGGCACCGTCAGTGAACCATTTCACCTTGATTTGAACATCTATCCATGGGCAGAAACAATCAGGACAGCGTCAAAAGACAACCCTGCAAAGGTTAACTTGGGAAACGGGTGTTTGTTCCATCGCCATTCCAAGGCTCTGGAAAGGTGGCATCGTGCAACCGTCGCCTGGGCACCAAGGACGTTGGAACTGGGCAGGGTTGGATTGATTTGGTCACACCCTTTTGCCCAGCAAAAAGAAGACCCATAAAAGTGTTGTTGGAGATTGCATCCAAAAAACTGAACTACTGGATGGTTCACAGCCCATTCTCTTTCAGCAATCGTCCAATATTCGAGGCAACCCTCTGGTGTGGCTCCAATGCACTCGTCCCACAGCACCCCGCTTTTTTTGTTCCACAAAGCATGTAGAACATCGGACGCCAACAAAATAGGAATCTCACGAAATTCAATTGTGGCTGAATCCGGGTTGTAGATTTCTATAACTGCATTGTGGGTTTCCAATGGAGTGTTGTATGCGTATGGCATCCACCTATGTAGATCTCGCTCACAATTTTGCATGTGCTTCCCCCAGCATGCCAAGCTGGCCAAACTCTCAATGGTAGACTGCGAAAGTCCATCTTTGTACGCAGCTGACGCATAACGTTGGGCAGTACTCACATGTATCTCCTCACACTGCTGAGCAGAGGAATTATGTACTGGGTTCTATGTGTTTCTGAATTTTCTTAATGCAAAAGAACACAATCCAAAAGTGCATTTGGCCAGAAGGCAAGCGTCTCCCCGCGATACATCCCATAAGAGCTCCCGGGCCAACGCTCCATCAGGCTCTTGTTCTTTTTGCCGCCGGGCTGGAGGACCTGACCGGAAAGTGTTGTGGCCAAGAAATGGAATAGGCAGGGATGCCAGTGAGGGTGAGACATCGACATATACATATATATATACATACATATGGGATAGTCTCTCTCTATATATATATATTATATAGTATAGGATTCTTCAACCTTTGTTGGATGCCACTGCGATTGCTTTGTGAGTCGACTGCCGGCATATATGTATGTATGTATGTTGTTTGTTTGTAACTTTGGATCATACAGACATAAATAATTTATATATATATATGTATGTATAGCTGTGAGTTTGACTCCATCCACCAAAGGTGAGCGCTCGAGGTGACTCCCATGAAGGGTGCATTTTTTCTCCAAGGATCTCCCAGGAACGGATCGATGACCATCAAAAGTCTCCAGCCCACAGATTGGGGCTGATCCCACATCACTCAACTGGTTGAGTGAACCTTGCCCGCAACATGGACATCCCCCATCGGCTACACAGATATAGTACGGGAAACTAATATAGAAGATATCAAAACATATAATTAATTGGTTGTTTTTTGGTTGTTTAAAGAAATTGAGTCAAGTCATATCATATCCGACAGGCATTGTCCACACATCTCCTAAGCGGCACTGGAAGACGCTGCCCCCGCAGCACGCATGGAATTGGCGACCCGCTTCCTGGTTTTGTACCAAGAAGAATACTGCGCAGCCTGCTCATTGTATGTGGCATACGCACTGTCATCGTTGACATGCTGGGAAATCAACTGCTGCAGCTGCCTATACAAGGATGTCATGGCGTCAGCGTGGGCAAGAAGCGCAGATCGCAGCTCCCCTGAACACTAAAGTCCCTCGATCGAGACACAGAGGGTTCGTGCTTCTTCCGCCTCTTTCAACCTGGGCCAACCCCACCAACCCGAAATCATTCAGTTGGGTTCCGTTAGTTAAACAAAACATCAAAAGGGTTGCACTTCCTATCAAAACAAAAAATGCTGTATGCTGTTTGGAAACACAGCTTTTGCCAGGGCCTTGGCCTTATCCAAAGGGCTGGTCACGACGGCGTTTTCTGGCTCTGTAGGCTGATCAGAACCATTTGGGTTGCCTGCGTCTCCCTGGCCCTTCCCTTTCCCCTTTCGCGATCGATTCTTGTTCTTGTTCTTGCCCTTACCCTCCGGTTCAGGAGCTGGGTGAGAAGGCGGAGGCGGAGCTGGAGCATCAAGAATCGCGTGAATGCTGGGAGCCTCACCAGCGCTGAAATCTGCTCCTGGATGGGTGAAAGATAAAGTGGATGGAATCAGGGCTCCATTGCTACCTCAAAACTAAGTCCATATAGGTTGGAGGGTGAAGAGATTACTGTGAATCTTAAACGCAATAAATATAGTTTGTTTTAATACAGGTTGTTTGATCGACTGTCCTCCAGATGTCAGCTCCAAAGCCTCGCCCCGAGTCAAAGTACCAGTGCTGGAAAGGCGTTGACGGTCTTCCTGACTGTCACGCTGCCGTTGACTGATCTCATCAACCACGAAATACCGCCTGTAGCGCTCAACCCCTGGGAAGTTTGGGTCATCAATGAACTGGTTTTCCCGGGTCAATCTCTCAATCAAGTTGGTGATATCTTCCTGGCTGTAGCGCCCAGTCTGTTCGAGCTGCGTTCGGCTCCATGATTGAGTTGTGGATTGGGCCGATCTTTGTTGCGCATTCTCCCGGCTGATCTGCAGCACAACCTGACTGAAGTCCTGCGCGTGCTGCATCCACATCCGGAACAAATCGGCCCGCTTGTTGGCATCTCCAAAAACAGGCACAAGGCTTGGAGGCATCCTCTTCCTGAATACAAGCAGGCCAAAACATTGAACCAGTAACACAAAGTGCCCAATGAAAACATGAGTGTGCACGCATGTGTGAGCATGAGCATGGTGCATGGGAACCAACTAAGTTTGGGTCGGATTCTTGGCAGCTCGCAGGAACTGCATGTACTCCCTCCTGTGGGTCGTCGAAGTCACCACATCACCACCATCCGCGGTCGCTTGCTGGCTGGCGCTTACCTGCTGCACTGCCTGCTCAATCACTGTTGGGATGGTTTGGACAGTGTTGGGCGCAGGTGTTGGGTTGGCTTGGCCGGCATTGGACACAGGTGTTGGGACGGCTTGGATGGCATTGGGCAGAGGCGCAGGTGGAGAAGTACCTACTGCAAAGGAGACCTGTCGGTTCCGCAAAATGCTGGGACGCTGTTCATGCTGAGGCTGTGCAGGGTCAGGCTGCGGGTGGGCTTGGGCCTGCGCTTGTTGCTGGTCAGGCTGGATTACTGCCAGCGCCATAGAAGTCTGCGGAGTGACTGGCGGGTTTGGCTGCATGGCTGGTGCTTGCTGCGCAGGACTGTTGGGCTCCTGGAGCACAGTGTCCGGCTGCAATGCTGGTGTTGCATCAGCTTGAACACCCGTCGTAGGGGCAACTGGGTCAGTTGGTTGCACTGCTGCTGATTGCACAGCTGGCACAGCTTCTGGCTGCAAGGCTGGTGCTGGAGCAGCGTTTGGGTCAGCTGTTGGCTGCACAGCTGTTGGATCAGCTTGAACACCTGGCATAGGGGCATCTGGGTCAGCAATTGGTTGCACTGCTGCTGGTTCAGCTTCTGGCTGCAAGGCTGGTGTTGGAGCAGCGTTTGGGTCAGCTGTTGGTTGCAGAGCTGTTGGATCAGCTTGAACACCTGTCATAGGGGCATCTGGGTCAGCAGTTGGTTGCACTGCTGCTGGTTGCGCAGCTGGCGCAGCTTCTGGCTGCAAGGCTGGTGTTGGAGCAGCGGTTGGGTCAGCTGTTGGTTGCACAGCTGGTGGATCAGCTTGAACACCTGTCATAGGGGCAGCGATTGGGTCAGCTGGTGGTTGTGCAGCTGCTGGTTGCACAGTGCTTGACTCCTCAGGCACAGTGTTTGGCTGCGATGCGCTGACCGGCTGCATAGTGCTTGGCTGCAGCTGTGGGTGTTCTGCCTGCTCAATCTGGTGGGGTGTCGGGAGGTCTCCATGGACCATCACCACAGATAGAGAAGGTGTGACAGCTGGAGGCGATTGTTGTGCCGGGGTTGGCTGCTGGAATGCCGGTGGTGGCAGTTGGGGGCTCCGCTGATTGACTGGGGCAGGAGGGGGCATCAAGGCAGAAGCCGGTTGCCAACCACTGCGTGAAGGGTGGTTGTACACTGGGTGCGAGAACATTTGATGACCAGCCGCAGTTGATGCTGCCTGTCGAGCCAACATCTCTTCCACCTCACTTTCAAAAGCCTGCACACGCTCATCAGTCAAGTCGTCATCATCAACATCAGCAGGTTCCGTAGGAGCTTGGGAAGCTGATGATGAGGAACCGCTGGCAGTAGAGATCTCAGCCTTCAGTCAACGATGGTCAATCCGAGACATGTCAAAGGGTCCTATATAGGAGACGTTTTTATCCTTTAATACTGGGTGGCCCCTTGTTGGATATACGTAAGTATATATTATATGTACATATAAATGGTCATGGAATCTGACCCCATCAAATCCTATTTTGCCTCTCCAAAGTATATAAAAATAGTTGCAACACCCTTTATAGGTTTTATAGCAAATCAAACCTTAGAAAAAGAAAGGGGTCTTGAAACACCATTCAAGAATCTGCAAGCTCCTTCCAGTCAATCCCATTCAAAGTCGCCGCCAACTGGAACTTTTCGATAAGGTCGGAAGGCGATAGCTTGGCCTTTGCCATTGGGACCGGCGATGAAGCATGCGCTGGCTGCTCAGCACCACGTTTCTGATAGGTTGCAGGGCTGAAAAACGCTTCCACATCTCTTTGTGTGGCGTGCTGCTCATTTGACACGAGTGGTACCCCAGTTTGACTCTGAGACACTACACCAGAATTGTGATACTGCTCGGTGTCAAAAAATTTCAAGATGTTGGCCCTCGTGGTGTGCATCTCACCCCCCAACGTACCACGGGGCATCTGTGGTTGTACCATTCTCCCCCTGTATCGAGTGGGATCAAAAAACTTCGAGACATCATCTTGTGTCCATGGATGGAATGGCCCAGCCCCAGCCTGATCCACCCGCGCAGCAGTCCCAGTCCGGCCAGGCATGGGCGGCCCCCCACTACCATGTGTAACCGGCGGCGAGGGTGTAGACATCACAACGCGAGCGCAAACGACACACACCTCTCTGACCCACAGATACAAAAATGGCTGCACAAGATCAAGGAATGAACATATAGGTGAAGTGTGAATGTTCACGAGTAGTAACGGCCTTTTCACGGAGTTTTCACGGCCTTTCGTGCTTTTAGAAAATTTAATTACCAAAGGCATGCAATCAAATCCAGTGCATGTAATCAAATCCAGGGCATATAGGTGAAGTGTGAATGTTCACGAGTTTTCACGGCCGTTTCACGGAGTTTTCACGGCCTTTCGTGTTTTTAGAAAATTTAATTACCAAAGGCATCCAGGCTTGTTTTTTGACCCGAACCCCATCGCAGGACGCCTTGTCGCCCACAATCTTCCAGCAATAAAGCTCTTGATCTCTTCATGCTCAGGCCACACCTGGCGGATTCTAGCTGGACATGGGTATGGGGACCTGAAGAGAATCGGACAAGGGGGAGGGAGGTGTTGGTGGCATGAATGAAAGGAAACTATCTAAACTATGTAAGTTGATTTGCACCAGGCACCAGTTCAATTCACAACGGAAGATGTATATATGAAGATGTATGTGGGACACTGATTTGGGACACTGATTTGCATTCAGCCCATCCACCCATGTTTACGTTCCTTTTTTCGAGCCTAGCACCCACAGTTGTTCGATTAGGGTGTGGTGTGGTTCAGGCCACACCAACAAATTGAGCACAACAGCACGCGTGTTTGGTCACACGTTGAAAGTGCCAAGAGAAAGATATTGCATCACTTCCGTCAAATTGGCATCAGGCCAAGCATCCTTTAGAGACTTGGGCCACACATTTGGGAGCTTTGCACCCTCCATGTCATAGGCCTTGAAAGCTGTTCGACGCCAGATGCTGACAGTAGCCAACCCAAACTCAGATGGGTATGTTTGGGATCCCTTCAAACCCTTGGATCCAGTCACCTGAGTGCGACCGTTCTTCTCCGTCTTGGTGGTGAGATCTGTAGCCCAAGCGCGGTCTTTCGGTAAAGGCAAAGCAAACCACGAAACAGTTTGGTAAGGGCCCCATAGCACAGTGCCCTTGGGGGATGCAGCACCAAAGGCTCCCATCCACATGTGAGACTTGAAGACAGTCCTCTTGGATATATATTGCTGCATCCGTGGATGTTGCCACAAAAGGCTTGACTGGGGTTGCTCGTAGAGCCAAAACACCATCTTGGCCTCCAGGATCCACAGGATGATGCACATACGTGACACCATCTCCTGAGTTTCAGAGCTGGGTGTTTTTATATTGTTTCATAGGTGGAAAACTACCAGCCCCATGCCTTGAAAGACTCCACCCATGAACCCATGCATAACTATAGCTTAAGTTTAAGATGCGGCCAAACTTCGTTTGCAGCAGCCACGGATTTGACACGAACGTCGCCCAGAGGCCGCCAGACAGTTCGCTTGGACCTCGAATAGGGCCGGTTGGAGGATTCCAGGAGTGGTCAAGAGATCACGAAACAATAGGGCCAACTACAATGTAGTTGGCCCTATATATTTTGAAGGTGGGAAAACTACCAAAAACAAAACTAAGTTGATTGGGCACCCAAGGAACGTTGCACGATTGAGGAAGACCCAAGTGCTGCAAACAGTAGCAATCGTAGAGAAGCCACAGTCTTTGAGCATCAACGCCATTGTGACTGCAAGAATGAACCTGAGACTGACAATACGTATATATAGTCTAGCAATACGTATATACATATATATATAGTCTAGCAGTGCAACAGGCTTCCAAACAAGGTTCAATTAAAAAAGGTCACCTGGAATCAGTTTGTTTGCGTTCGTGCAAACAAGGTGGTTTGCTTTGCAAGGAACCCTTGGCAGCTAAGGATGTCCATCCCCGGGTTCAGGCGGATCTCAAAGGGGCAAGCTCGGTAGCCATTTGCCGCCCAAGCTCGGGTAACCTCATCAAGGTAATGCAACCCCCACAGAATGAACATGCCACCCCCACTGATTAATTTAGTACCATTGGATTTAGTACCATTGGAATTTTTGGTCATAGCACGTTTGGATTCTCTTTTGTTTGAGCTTGGGAACTGCCATCTCACCTGCGAAGTACTCGACTGCGTCGAGATTCATGTCCACACCGCCCAAATTCCACAGCACCAAGGTCACGATTTGCAGCACAACTGTCGGCGCGCCGATGACACCAAGTCTCTTGAGAAGAGTATGCACCTCAGGGACACACGGTTGCACACACTGGGGATTGGGAACCCTGCAATTCACCTCATACCTATATAAATAGGGTTTGTTGGAATGGCCGTTAAATTCATGAGTTCATGAACCAAGACTTCTAGGAAAGCCTGGCCTGATTCTGGGCGCGCTCACGTCGCTCATGAAACAAATCCAGCGAGTGGCATAAGGGGGTCGATTGTTCCTGACATGTTGCTTTGCTAGCACGCCGCTTAAGACCACCCTTCTTCAGCTTCTCAGCGTTCTGGATCTTGTCGTGCTTCGTGGTCGGCCAAGGATGAAGCCCCATTGAAGGCCGCTACAAAACAACAAAGGCAGGACTGGGCCGACGTTCGAAGCTCCCACCCAAAAAGACTGCGATCAAACGATCAGACTTTCCAGACACGACTTGGAAGACACACAGTGGTCTTTGTATATATATATATATAGATTCACAAGGATCCAACAAATAATCATGCTTTGTGAAGGTTTCCATTGGAACGATACAGAGCTATACAGCAGCTACAGGATGCACGCACTGAGACATTTTTCCATCACTCACCCCCGTATATCCAGCGAGATCTGGATATGGACCCCGTGATCTTGTTTGATTCACTATGGTAAGATACTTCGACTCACCAATCAAAAGGGATTTAGTGGCAGACCTAACAGAGGCTAGCAACCTGGGCTCCGCCATCCGCTAGTGGTCTTTGCCCATTCCCAAGCGCCCACCAAATCTCCAAACCATGGACGCTGCCGTGTGGCCGGCAACTCAAAGCCCTCAGCCACCTTCACAATCCTGAAGGCTTTTGCCTTCAGAAGAACTTCAATCTTGGCACCGCCCTGTTGCTGGATCGTGTAGCTCAATCGACCCTTCCGTGTGGTCGTGGGGAGACATTCCGCTGGCATGCCTAGAAGGATCCAAGGGCATCAAAACGAAAGCATTCCCTCAATCTCAGACGCACCACCACAATCGGATTCCCCGGGTGTAGGTTGCAAAGACACCTTCCCCTTCTTGGCCTTGGTCTTTGCAGTGGCCTCGGGCGGAGGCGGAGTTGAAGAAGTCTTGGGCTTCTTTTTCGGCTTGAGAGCAGCCTCAGTTGGAGGAGTTGCAGGGAATCAAGGATGGTGTGAACATCAATGTGTGGCTACCTCCAAACATGTCAACTCCCAGTATCCAGGCAGATATGTACCCCATACTATATACATACTATTTAACCTATTTAACAATGTATATTGGTTGGCACTGCGCCCAAAGTGACAGTTGTAGATTAATGAAATTATCCTAGCAGCGACCAGCCCCAGTTGATCAAGAGGACTCACAACCTTTGCAGGGCTCAACTTACATTGTCCGTTTTTTTATAACAGGTTATGTTAGTTATGAGAGTTAGCTAACACGGTCAGAACATAGTTGGAACATAGTTGTAACATGGTTTAACAATGCTAAAACTTACATATATGATATTAACTTTTAGTAAAAGTTAATTAACTAAGATAACAAGACTAACGCTAACAGTGCTAACTCTGCTAACTTTAGCATTGTTAGCATTGTTACAATGATGTTACTAACTTCACAAAAATAGGGTGAAAACATGCTTTGATAAATGAAAACTGGTTACATTTGTTTTTCAATGCACACTTGTTCATGCATATACAAAAGAATTAGACATCAACATGTATGCAAATTGTAAAAAACATATGTTGTCAAAATTAACACAACATATTGAAACGTATTGCTAATAAACACATGGTCACAGGTGCTTTTTGATGTTTGCCATGTTTTGGCCATTGCAAATGTAACCATATTGGAGCAATTTCTTGAATGGTTTGTGGCAACATGGCAAGCTGTGTGCAACAAACATACCAACCCAACATGACAACTTTAATTTGCCAGTTTAGAAATATATACAATAATGTCATTTTTGACAATATGTACCTTTTTAGCAGAAGGCCTCCAGCCTACAAGCAAAGGCCTCAAACCAAATAGCAAAGGCCTCCAACCTACAAGCAATGGAATCCAACCTACAAGCAAAGGCCTCCAGCCTAATAGCAAAGGCCTCCAACCTAATAGCAAAAGGCCTTTTAACCTACAAGCAAAGGCCTCAAACCTAATAGCAGTTTCCTCCAACCGACAAGCAAAGGCCTCCAACCTACAAGCAAAGGCCTCCAACCTGCAAGCAAAGGCCTCCAACCTACAAGCAAAGGCCTCCAACCTACAAGCAAAGGCCTCCAACCTAATAGCAAAGGTCCCCAACCTACAAGCGAAGGACGCAAACCTACTCCAACCTACAAGCAAGGCCTCCAACCTAACCTAACCTTTTTTTGAGCAGCAGCTGGTTTTGAAGCTGGCCAGGAAGACGCGCCCCTGGGGTCAGCTGCGCGCTCAAAGCAAGAGGCATTGGACCGTTTGAATGCAGGAGCTGGCGAGTTCACAAGTCTGCCTGGTGAAGTCAGCCCGGGCAATTGGAGCGTGGTTGCATCGCTCATGGCCGGCGAGGATGGATTTTGCATTAATGCGAGGGGCACTGACCTAGAGCAGTTCGGACTATCTGAGAAAAGCCTCCACGATAACAAAAATTGTTCTCTTGGGCAAATCTCAGGCATCAAATTGGCCAGGCAAGCCTCATGTAAGGAGTTAAATTAAACTCCTGCCATGTCAGGCCTTGGATTGAAAACCTGATAAGGCATTGCATTTTAAATTGCTAACAGGAGAAGTCTACGATCAGGGAAGCGCACGCCAATTACAACTTAATTAATTGAACCACAGCGAGCTCAGTCGCTGGAGGAACTGGATTCCAAGTCGCAAGCGCATCTGCGCCGACGCAGCTCATCACGAATCCTGTAAGCTAGCTTCCTTGCTTTGTGGCATGCTGCGAGAAGCTCTTGCGTGGCCCCTGCCACACTTAAATAATCTGTTTTTTTATAACATGTTATCGATGTTAAATGATTTAATAACAAGTTATAAATGTATGTGAACTAGTTATAACAAGTTA
>JAODVM010271789.1:0-12354 GCA_025400095.1 Phenganax marumi | reverse complement strand
GCTAGTGTTTGCATCCGTTTTTGCGTGAAAACACAAATGAAAACGCTCAAAAACGTTACCGTGTGCACATAGCCTAAAGTGGCTTTTTGTTTGCTGACGAAATGTGGACACTGCTTGCTTATTGCAAAACGAGTATTCAAAGTTGTGAGCGTAGTGCACATATAAATAAAAAACCAAAATTTCTCGACGTTTCGGGCAAAGCATTCTAATAGTTTTAGTAAGATAAGAACGGAATTCTAGTGCGTTTTAGAGGAAACAAAGTAATAGAAGAAGCTGTAGGTGGGCAAGACAATCTCGTTACCCGAGCGTGCGATTTTTTGGTCACTAACAAAAATCGCGGGCTCGGAAAATTATGGGCATCGCAATTTCGTTTTCAGGGTCCAGGCAGGTCCAGAGTCCAGGGTCGCAACGTAAAACGCGAGAGTTTTCCGTCGTGCGCCTGCGTTCGTAAATGTCAGCGGAGTTTCATAAGATAAGACTCGTCATCTTGCGCGTTCCAGACTCGCATTACTTGGAAAACGCTGAGAGAGGCGAGTTTATAGAACAAATCGTGCTATATTAAGGAAACGAAGTTATGGATTCTCCTCCGTATTTGTAGTAAACCTTTTCTAAGTTCTGTCAGCTTCTTTTCCCAGAGAAGTATTTGCAAAACTTGAACACTGAACACAAAAAAACCAACCTGATGGACTTCCCATTGAACGCATGGGTGTACTATATAAAGAACACCTTTACAACTGCACTTGCAATGCGTTTCCTATGTGAAGTCACATGAAAGCATGCATAATGAAGTGGAGCTCCATATTTTTAGCTCTCAGGAGCAGAGAAATAATTTCTGCACAGCAAGACTTAACTTATTTGTACACTTACAGCATTTCTGCAGCTTGCGTGATCTTTTATGTAAGCTGAATTTCTTAATATGGAATGAACGAAAAACTCAAGTTTTTGTGTAAGCGAGTTTGGTGGATTATGGCTTCAGTTCTGTTGCAGCTGCAATATTTCGAGTTGAACTCTCATAAAAACGTCTTTGTATTTTTGTTTGCATATATTTTTTGCTGATTTTAAAACATCAAATTTTATTATAATCAATTTTTTCTGAAGTATTTCCTAAAAGCTTGTAGTAGGCGTCTAAAATGACCACAGTTGATTGGCAGTTCTAAGACTACTGGACTACTGGTCAGTCTGTTAGCCTGCATCTCTAACTACATTATAAGCTGTCAGTAAATGTGTACACCTTGAGTGGTTATGATCACTCACTGTTAAATTATATGCAGAATGGTACGGACACGTTTATATGACTCATGGTGCAACCGTTTGCCTGACAGCTTTTGGGTAACTTCGGTAAGCCTGTTTGAGATGAACCAGAAGCTTTAGATCATATGACTTCAAGGAATAGCCTACTTTACCTTAGCGAAAAGTGGACTCCTTCAACGAACTGAACTCGATGGCATTGTCAATTGAATGACTGCCTTTACAAGGCGTGAAATTTTATTAGATATGATTGTCCAACTAACAGGATCTTAAAGCTGTAACTTCAGAAGGAGATTTGAGATTATGGCCATAATAGAGAGAGAGGAACTACTAGCTTCTAATACTTCGTACGGTGCAACTTCTTCAAGTCACGATACATTTTCACAACACTCCAGTTATTTAACGATTGAGGAGTCCGAAAATCAAAGCACTATCGCCCGTTATCCTTCAAGTGACCTCATCAGTGACCACGAACCATTACTTACTATCAGTGAAATCGACAGGGAAATTCGCAAAGCTAAGTTAGGCGCTATTCTAACACTTATTGTAACTGTTTTGTTTACAATCTTAAGTTTCGTTGCATCAGAGGAGTCGGATAGCGCGGCTGCATTTGGTTTTGCATTCGAATCCCTAATCGCCGGTCTAGCTTCATTTATAATCCTATGGCGATTCTGGTCTGTTAAAGATCTAGAAAGGCGAAATCGTAAACGAGAGGTGATTGCATTGTTCGTCATCACTGCTTCGTTGATTACATCTGGAGTACTGGTTGGCTACAGGAGTATCAAAGCGCTTGTGCTCACAGAGAAACACGAAAAGTCGAAAATGCTGTTGATATTGTCATCGGTTTCAGTGTTAGTGTATCTGATACTCTTCGCGGTCAAGTGGAGAATTGCAAAGCGACTGTGCAGCAGGGCATTACGTACCGATTCTATAGACGCTCTCTGCGGAGCTCTGCTTGCGTTGAGCATCATGGCAACGACTGCGGCACGCGAGTTCACAACGAAAGCATGGTTCCTAGATTCGGCTATCGCACTGGGAGTTGCAGTTTTCTCACTGGTGTACGGTCTATATTCTTTGTTGCATTTCATAAGGCTATATAAGCAATATAGGGAGTACATAGGAAAGCAGAAAGAACTTGAAGAACCTGAAAGTGTCATTTACCCTACGGTGTAGAAATTGATGTTTTGAACAGCGGTGTGTCTTGAAAAGAAGTGTACCCTCTGGAATTTGAATTGCGTTTTCATTCAGACAGTCTATGGGATCAACACGGTTACAAAGGCTTATCCCAACACACCACTTCGACGAACCAGTCCGTGTGGACTGGAGATGAGTTTGGGGGTGAAAATTATAGATACAAAACCAGGCTAGGTATTTTTTTCTTGGTACAAATTGTTTTTGTTGTATGTTTTTTGACTCCATATTTACGCTTAGCAAAAAATTTTGCCGATAAAAAAATGCTATACAAGTTTTGTATTAATAATTTTCACTCCCAAACTCATTCCCAGATTTCACGGACCAATTTGTCGAATTGGTGCATAGACCTTACCCCATTGTGCTAGTAAGACCAACATGCTTTGCCAGCATGGTGACGTATTGCCTGATCATGCTTGCAAAGCATTTTGGTCTCAATAGTGACATAATTCAAGCATTGCGGGCTCTAACATCTGAAACAAAACAATATCTATGCGAAATACTGAATTAGCATTCCAGATTATTTACATTTCACTGGCAAAGTATCGTTCCCAAGGTAACTTGCGCGTTCATATTTCATAATCATCCTTGTGCCCACGCCTTGAATAAGCGTTGAACGGGTAAAACAATATTTACGCGAAATTCTTCAAATTTACATCTCAAGACATTTCAGTTTTACTTGTGAAACTGTAAAACAAATATAACTGCAGTATTAATTCACGAAGTTGAATTTATATTGAACAGCTAAGGCAAAGAGTGATGACGTAAGACAAAGAGTGATGAAACTTGAAGTCAAAAACATTACGGTGTTTTCAATCCAATATTTGACTGCGATTCACCGCCCACCATAGTTTTTGCATAACGCTGTTTGCTGCCCTGAAATTAATTCATGTTTTGCCACGTACCCCCCGCGTTCTAGTGACAATTTTGTGTAACTAAGCTACACGCGCAGTGCTCTGATTTATGCCAATTGTCCGAATATGTTCTACTGTAATTTGGATTTCAAGAGCAAAGCAAATTAATAGTGTCATGTTATGACTATCACACGTAGAAAAAACCGGCTAACGTCCCTCGATACAGTAACATGCCGTTTCATCACAACAAAACTAATACTCAATTCGACTATTTTTCATTTTTAATGGTTATGATTAATTTCAAATTGCGAATTCTAATGAGATGAAAACAACACGATTTATGTAATGATTGTGGCAACGACTACATCGAAATAAGAGTTCACGCGGTCTGGAAATGCGAGATATTTGGTTTGTAGGAGATAGCTTTATTGATCGAAATAATTTTTCTGTGTCAACGTAAACCTGAACGTGAACAAAAAAATGGAGCAAAAAATTTTGGTGAAGTTTCCAAATCATGTCAGCAATGTCTGTTTTTTTTCTCGTGCTCAAGTTAGCATGTGTGTGGCCAGGAGCCATGGGACCTCCTCAAGAAACTTGTCAGGGAAAACTTACTTTTCATTTGTATGCTCTCAAATCCATGATTTACAGATCAACAACGTATTAAATGATTTGTTGATTTATGCCAAATGAGAAGCATAATATCGGACAAGGACCTTTTGTTCGAAATACGTTGGAAACTTGGATGAGCTTGACATCCAACAGATCTTCCTCTTCATCTATGCTAAGTTGTGCGTAAATTTACAAAAATCATTGACTACATCTTTAATAGCATTCTTTTATTTAGTTACCAAAGAATGTAACAGAGAAATCAAACATTGAGTCTAGTAATTATGCATTAAAATTCGCCTCTAATCCATCCATACAGTTATTTTTTTAATGGTAGTTCAGAGTCCTGTTCGAGCGTGTCATGGCCTTTTTCCAAAAGCTGTTTCTCTTCTTCTTTGATTTGTAAACGAATGATTTTCAGTATGACTATAGCTCCATAAGTAAACGAACATATAGACACAACAATAGCAATACTAGAATCGAGGAACCAAACCGCTTCAGTGAACTCCAAGACGATTGCAGAGATTAGGATACTGAGAGCAAACAGAGCTCCGCATAGCGAGTCCATAGCATCGGTCATCAGTGCGCCTGATCCTAATTTCACGGCCACTACACGTTTTACCAAAAACAATACTGAATACACAAACATACTAACGCTTGTAAGAATCACCAGTTCAACGGGTTTTCCAGGTTTCGTCGTATGGGTCAGGCAGTATATTGATCGAACAATAATAGCCACAGATGAAACAATCAAGCAAACAGCGACTACAGCTGTTGCGTTGGTTTCTCTCTTCGCTATAGTGTAACTATCAGGATTATCTGACCAAAAACGCCACAACAGCACGCAGGATCCGATAACGGCGAAAAACGAATCGAATGCGAATCCGAAAGTCGCCATACTATCCGATTCATCCGAAGCGAAAAATCCAAAGGCTGTTATAACGATAGTACAAAGCAATGTGGCAAATGCGAGCCTCCTTGCGACGGACGAAAGCTTGGCGGAGACATGTTCTGGTAATTTTTGTCTCGGTGGGAACATTGCTTCATCCATGCAAGATACACAGGCATTTTCAGCTGAAGGAGACTCCGCGCTTTCTTCAGAATCTGACCTGAGAACGCTAATTTCGTTTCCTTCTTGAGGTCGTTCCAGTTTATAAACAATTGCCTCCATAGTTTACCACGGGTTGTTGTAGTTAATGTACACCGTTTGAAATCGGTTAAGGTGATTAATTTTCCTTGGCCATTTACAGTCCTTCGGTGACACTCCTTCGCTAGTTTGTTCAATGTTGTTCTTGTTGAGCAGAATGCTTTGATGTGTTCTACATGTATGTGCTTTCGAAGAGCAACTCAGGATTGCGTGAATCTATAAATCTTCCAGAGTCTGTGCCTAGGACAACGTATCTTTATCAGTTTAATCCGTGGAGGAACTACTACGCCATCCAACTGTTTACAACATGTAGACTTAAACGAAACACTCAACCGCTTGTAGAACTCTTTAGAAAAACTCTTCTGACGGATTACCTTTTCATGTGCATTCGCTCCTTTAAACCACTTTGACTCTTTTTCACGAACGAAGATGTGATTAAGCAAAATGAAAGTAATGTTCTCCTGATTAGAAGCGTTGCTAACAGTATTGTGCCTAGGCGTTTATGGCTCAGCTAAAATGCATGAATATTCATCAAATCAAGGAATTTACATGTATATTAAAAGTTTTTGGTAATATTCTGTTGGATTCAAAGAAGCGTGACTGCACGAAAACGGTTCTACGATGTTGTTACACTGTCACATTGTTACTCAAAGTTGTAGTCGACTATATCAAGGAATGGTTCGGTGTTTGAAGCTTTCATGGCTCTATTCGTCTGTTTTCTGGTGCTTTTAAGTATATTCAAATAAGCTGCATTTTCAAAATCAGCTTCAAGGCGTGAATTAGTTTCGCTCTGCGTGCGTTAACGAGATCATTTGCATAAACGCTAAAGAGAATGGTTTTGAAAACTGTTGCTTTTTTTGCTTTCCGCATCGTTGGCTCTATGAGATCTTAGTGTTGCCAAATCTTCAAAATATAAAATCGTTGTCTTTGTCTTGCTTTTGAAATTGAATTTGCATGTCTGCTGAAAGTTGTCCATCTGATCGTTTTCGAATTTACAAAATTTGGTTGCAGCTGCGGCTTAATTGGCTTTAAACGTCTTTATTTCATGTAAGCTCACACATAATGTTTCGTCAATTCCTCTGGTCAATTCAAAATGGTGGCCTCTTGATGAGTGGATTAAAAAGTTTTACTGAATTTTCTTTTTCGAGGGGTTTTGGTATTGATATACATATGAAAGAAATTATTGAAAGTGGTCTTTTTATTGGCAACAGAGAAGATGCACTTTTCTGCTTGACTCAAGATACTGAGATTACACATATTCTTACAATAGAAGCGGCACCACTATCTGACTCTACTAAATATGACAAAGGGAATTGTGAATTAGTCTTAAAACATGTACAATGCGTTGATCAACTCGATGCTGATTTATTAAGTCGCTTTGACGAATGTATTCAATTTATTGATGAAGGTTTACAGGCAGGCAAAGTTCTTGTTCACTGGTAAAAGCATGCCTTTTATTCATCAACCCAATATATCAATCTTGTTTGTGTCATAATTTACTAAGTTTGAAGACTGCTAGCTTGGTATTATTATGTGATTTTAATGGTAATACTATTACGTTTTTACTGTAGTGCAGCTGGGGTGTCAAGAAGTGCAACAGTTGTTTTGGCCTACATGATGCATAGTCAAAGTAAAACGTTAAATCAGGCATTACAAGATCTAAAATGCATATATCCAAAAGCAGAGTAAGTAAATTCAGTGACTAGTTTGACTAGCAAACATCTCGTGATTTCAAAATGTGATTCATTCCTTGTCAAGGTCAGACAAGACTGAGTCCATCTTAACTCTTCTTTTCATTTCTAGTCCAAACACTGGGTTTATGTTTCAACTACATTTGTTTGGAACAATGGGCAACAAAGTGGACAAATCCAGCACATTATACAAACAATACAACCTCAAAATTATCGCAAAACGTGTCCAGGAAACTGGTAAGAAAATTTCGTGCTTTTGGAATCAATGAAACTTCAGGTTTGCTGCTTCATACGACAACTGCTTCACTATAGCGACATATTTTCACATAGGGTATAGCAAATTATCAAAAGAAATATTAGAAGATACTCATACAGAAACTTGGGAGGTAGATGTGAAGGAAAAGACCTATAAGTGTAGAAAATGCAGGTAAAAAATATGTTCAACACTTCCTGCCTTAATGAATCACAACCAATTTTAATTGGTATAATTAATGATATAGAATCATGTTTTCTCGTGTGGTGTAGGTGCAAGTTATTTAGTGGTAAAAACTACTTGGAGCATATTCCTGGCACTGGTGATGAGTTTGTGTCCTGGAAAGATAACTTGACTTCAAATAGAGGGACAAAAGCAAAATGTTCGTCATATTTCATCGAGCCTCTTCCATGGATGAAGTCCTTGCTGATTGTTGGAAATGTCGAAGGCAAAGTATGGCTGTTTTGTGACAGAGAGAAATGCTTTACATAATACACACTACATTTTCTTGCTTCTTGTTTAGCTTTTCTGCCCTAAATGTTCTGCAAGACTTGGATCCTTCAATTGGGCAGGTTTGCACCAGGATTTCATAATGCTGTTGTACATATTTACATGATTCCAAGGATTTGAGGTCCTACTCACATTTCATTGACATGTTTGAATTAGGTGAACAGTGTTCATGTGGAAATTGGGTGACCCCAGCTTTTCAAGTTCATAAAAGCAGGATTGATGAAAGATAAGTAACTATTCACGAGGTTGTTTCATACCAGAAATGATTTATCACTTCCGTTCTCAAACTTGTACTTATTCCACAAACTTGTACTTATTCCACATACTTATTCCACAGTTTTTCTTTTTAAATACTAAAATATACCAGTCATCCGTGAAGGTTAAATACATGCTATGTTACTTTAGTAGAGTCTACTTCAATATGTCTTCACTTCTTACATGAAATGCCTCACAAGGTTCATGTGTTATTTCTGCAAGACCAAGCAGTGCTAAAACTTGCATTCGGACACTCCACTTTTGGCGCACAGGAGTAGATGTAGGCATCACCTAATTAGACACAGTTATGAGTAAATGAGCACCCAGTTCATGAGCAAATGAGCATGCTGTATAAGGAGATAAGCAGTTTGTCTACAAGCACATAAAATCATGCAGTTTATGAGTAAATGAGCATGCTCATTTTGAGCAAATCAGCAGTTGTTTTAAGAGCAACTGAGCATGCAGTTTGTGAGCTAATGTGCACTTGCTCAGTGACACTTATAATGGGCGAGGAATTGAGATAGATATGATAATGTCTTCATTTAAACAAGATACTTTTAGTCGGAATACCTTGTCCAAACGATGACAATGAATAAGTCCATCTCGACCAACTTCAAAAATTGAGAACCCATCCACATATCTATACAATGATATTTGCAGTAAAGCACTTTAGTCTGAAAAGGCATGTTAAAAAGAAATTAAGGAAATCCAGGTGTACCTATAGAAGAGTGATTGTGGCTTTCCAGAGAGTAATAAAAATGGAAACTGATACCAAGGAATACCCTTTGCTGTCCAGCGAACTTTGATGGTGTTATCTTCTGCATGCTTTGTAATTCTCAGAACATCGAGCGACGGTTTGGCCCAACATAACCTTCCAGCAGATGCCATTAGTCCCATTAAGTACTTGTAGGATTTCAAAGTCCTAATTAACAATGTCAGAGGTGCCAACAGTTGAACTTTTCTGATGCAGACATTGAAAGAACAGAGTCAAATGTCCGTGTTTGGGAGAGGTAGTTTCATTAGAGTTTCATCTTACCTGGTTGTTGTTCTTGTGAGTTTGTTAACAAACAGAATATCTTTACTGTAGATAGAGTATTGATGATGTTTTTCAAAGTAATTGGGAAGCTGAAAAAGTGTAAGAAGTATCATATTAACTCATTCAGGGGTAAGACAATCATCTGGCGTTCAATAGTACATAAATAATGCATGTAACTACAGCATACCTCCTCGCGAAGTCTCATCAAGACAAGTGACAGCTGCTCTGGGGAAGGACCACTTCTTATTGTTCTGTCAGCAACTGAATTATCATATCTTGACGTACCACACTCAACTCTATCCAATGTACGATAGTCAACACGATTGTCTTTCAAATGTCTTTGTGGACAAGCATTGTCAATGTTAGTACAATACCACATTTCATGAGTAACTCCAATTAAATTTGAACTTTTCTTCAAAACTTGATCATGCATCATTGGCCCTAAGAGTATATATTGCCAAGCTAGTTGATTCTTGTGGTAACATTGTCCACTTTCAGATGTGCAAGCTCGTTTGTTTACTCCAGTGACATGTTGTAAAGATCCATGGCTATATGTCGTTGATCGCAGTTCCCCAGCAAGTAAGTTTTTCAGCAACGTAACTTCAACTCGTTCTACATCTGTCGGTTTGTTGCATGGCTAAAAATTTACATTACAGTCGTTGCATAATGATTATAATTTTGCAAAACCACAGTGTATATTTATTCATATTGCTAGAATGATCTATGATATATATGAACAAAACTGTGGAGAGAAAAACAGTGAATACCTCTGGCAAAGTAGTTTGAGAGAGCGCGATGGCCGAAAATTTAGTACATTTTCGTCCATGCGATGAAAATCGTATTCTCAAGGCCAGAGCACCACCTATCGATCCACTACAATGAATCTGTCTCAGGGATCGCGTGCAAATATGCCTCGGCAAATTCATTCCGACTGTATTGAGAACAAGGTAAGTCCATTCAAGTGAATTCAAACAAAAATCGACCGAAAAGCAACTTGAAAAACAGCGAAAATTCAACACATTTTAGACTACAAATTTTTGTTTTGAAAATTAGGAAATTTGTTATTGGTGTTACCACTTTTCAAAAAGAGATTACATTCGCGTGGCATCTACACAACATGAAGTATTGCCATTGCGTGCCTGCGCGCAGGCTACCAATATGGCGTCCAATGATGAAGTAGATTACTACAAACTTTATAGAATTCTACCGCTATATTTTCACTTTTACATCGCTCCATTTTTATTAATATACCCAGTATGGCTATACCTTTGGTTCATGGTGTACGGTGTGGCGGATTATTTCGAAATAGGGGCTGTTTCAGGAGTTGCAATTCTACTTTGTCAAATTTTGATGTGGCTGTTTTGTATGTGGTCTGTGCATGTACGCTGTTTTATGACTTGTACTGCGGTAAGAACAACGTTGTAACTTCAATAAACTTCTTGCCTTGTCTAGTATCAAGTTCTTTTCAGCATTGGATTAAAAATTACAGTATAATGTACAGCACTTGTTTATTCCTAACCTGGTTGCAGAATTATTTATCAAGCGGTTTTGGTAAAACTATGCCACATGCGACCCATTGATTAAATACTAGACTACGTTGCATTTAAGAGCTGATGTATCTTTGTGACTTAACCTTGTTTTCTCCTTCGAAATACCCAAAATCTCATATATTTTTTTTCAGTGAAAGGTAGCTTTAGGTTTTTCTTTTGTGGACACGTATGGCAGACTGGACAGTTTGCAAAATGCTTGGCAGATGTTGAAAATCTGTTAGATATTTCTATTCGCTAAGTTGAGAATGAATGCCAGAGATCTGCGTTGTGTGATACGAGCTTTCTGGTGTGACATGACTATGAGTTTTGTTCTCATCATGTTTTGTCAATGCAGAAATTAATGCATCTATAATCCTTTGTGTCTGTTTTAAAACTTGATGGATATGTTTTTTTAAGGCTAAAGGTCCAAAGCAAGCAAATGTAGTTAAAGTTGTGCCCACTCCCAACAATGGTTTCCCAGAACTCGTCAAGTTACATCACTCAAAGGTATTATTAATACAATGATTCAGGGAGAGAATAATTCTCGATTTGATGGGAATCTACTGTACTTTGTTATTTTATTTACAACAAACTTCCTAATGTTTTTTTCTTATTGTAGACTTCTGAAACTGACGAAGAAGTGATCTGGTTTAAGTTTCAAAAATTAAAATATATTTATGAGCATGAAGAAAAGAAAGTATTTCAACCAGTGGACTTCCCTACTAATCATAGCATGGAGTATTACAAAGCAGCCAAAGGCTACCAAGAAGAATCAGAAATTACGAAATTCTCTACAAAATATGGGAAAAACAAGTAATGTAACATTAAATTGCTGTTAGAAATACGTGGGTGAATAAATGTAATGTATATAAGTCTCTGTTATTAACTTTTAATGCCAAAACATTGTTATTGTCAGACTCGAGATGAATATTCCTGAGTTTATGGAATTATTTCAAGAGCGAGCAACGGCGCCATTTTTTGTGTTCCAAGTCTTCTGTGTTGGTCTGTGGTGCTTGGATGAATATTGGTATTATAGTGTGTTTACACTTGTCATGTTGGTTGCATTTGAGGCAACACTTGTTCAGCAGGTTAGAATTCTGTGCCCTAAATGCCATGTAGTAATAACAAACATGCTAATAACAAACTTTATTTTTAGCAAATGAGAAATATGAAAGAAATTCGTAATATGGGAAGCAAACCGTTCCAGATACAAGTATTACAATTTTTTGTTTCCCATTTTTGTTCGTTGTTTTTTTCTGAAAAAGTCAGTTTGACCTAGGTGTATCGAAATCGAAAATGGCGTCCAATAATGAGTGAAGAACTTCTCCCAGGCGATATCTGTTCGATAGGTTGGTGGTTTATCGCTTTTGTTTTTAAGCAGTTCCAAAAGCAGTATGTAAACACAAAACATAATGTCCACAGGTCGAAATCAGAATCAAGATGTTCTTGTACCGTGCGATCTCTTGCTGTTGCGAGGATCTTGTATCGTTGATGAAGCTATGCTGACTGGAGAATCTGTTCCACAAATGAAGGTAACTGACTGAGAGCTTGCAAACTGGCGAAAGTCTTTCTCTGACGAGTGAAATCACATGGTATTAATCTATGATTGTTTATAAATGAAGGCAGTTTCTTTTGTTCTTTTTCCAGGAAGCAATCGAAGACGTACAGGATGATGAAATATTAGACTTGGAACAGCATTCAAAACTTCATCTCTTATCTGGTGGTACTAAAGTTGTACAACATTCCTCTCCTCCAAAAACATCAGCTGGACTTAAAGGTACTGGATGAATTTCGACTAAAAAGCCCTATTTCTTGCAAAACCTCTTCCTCGCTTCATTGCCGATATCCAGGGGTGGACTGGGACTAAAGTTTTTCCTGGGAACATCCAAGAAAGCGGCCGATTATAGCTATAATAAGCGACATTGTCCGGCCCATATAGCGACATTGTCGGCCCAATATACAAAGCCTGAAATAACGGCCGGCGATCGGCGGTTTTCCGACTAAATTCCAGTTTTTCCGATCAAATGTTGAAAT
>JAODVM010271678.1:0-12356 GCA_025400095.1 Phenganax marumi | reverse complement strand
TATATTGTCAATAATACAAATCGTATTTGTTGCACAACTTTTAAAAATCATAGTACATTTGGTCATGGAATAGAAAGATTATGTAAATTTCCGTGCACGAAAGCCAATAAAATGGGACGACTTCGTGCAAGGTATGCAGTACGTGCATTCTGGCTCAGAGCAGATCTAGGATATCACTAGAACAGCGTATAATACGAGCATTTGAAGGTGAAAAAGAAGACTATCTTAACGTTGAAGACACACTTGGGGTGAATCGATCTACGGCACGTGGAGTTGTGGCATGATACATCAGGGAGGGCAGGATTAATGAATTACCTAGAGGTGGCCGAAACAATGTACGTGTAGATGATGAGTGAGAGAGCGTTTGGAGAGCGTTGTAAACGAGAACTGTTTACTTATACTAGCCCAAAAAAATCGTGAATTACAGCGACACCTTCCTGATTGTTAGTATCACCGTAATGGTCGTTGATTGACGCTATTGATTGCCAATCGATGAAAAAATTCAAATGAATATTATATTCGCTCTAATGTTCACGATTTTGCTAATTGACTATTCAACGGGTTTTAATGAATGCATGTTCTCGCAGTCGAAAGTATATTTTCCACCTTTTGAATGCCCAACTGTGAAAATGAATGTTTATCATTATGCAACATTCCTAAAAGAGTGTGTGTTGTGTTCAAATTAGTGCCGTTTGTTGCAAATGAACTTATTAGTATTGGAGCAAACAGCGAATTTCGTTCGAAAAGAAGAAAGTGATTTGCTCTCTCTAATTTCCTTAGGAATAGAATTCCAAAGAAATGATCTATCGCACATAAAACGTTTTTTCAAGTTATTCGTACGCGGTTGCGGTAAACAAAGACTGCTTGAAATGTTACGATGTGTAGTCAGCTCAGTTTTATAGGTGAGTAAGTTGGTGAATGATTGAGGCCCATGATATTTAATAATGTATACATCATTTTTGCCTTAGCTATCTTCCTTTCAGCTTTAAATGTTTTCCAGTCCAAGGCTTGCAATGCTACAGACTGATCTGTGTCATTGCTCATATTCATCATAATTCGAACTGATCTCAGTTGGAGTTTTTCAAGTCGTTTAGATTGTGCTTCACTGAATTCATTCCATACTTCAGAGCAATAATCAAAGCCTGGATGAACAGTAGCATTATAAACGGAAAGAAGTGTTCTTTTATCAACAAAATCCTTTAAGCTTCTAATAACAGGAACTCCTGGTGTTACTTTCTTGTCTTGCAAATATTTTCAGTCTTACTCTTCCAGACTTCCACGACAGATATACTGGTCGACATTCACTCCAAGAGTTTTACATTGGTGCACTTGTTTAATCTGATTGTTTTCGATTGCCACATTACGTTGCAAATTAGAACAATTACTGCCTTTAATTATCTCTAGTCACCCATTTTTCTGCAACAGTAGGAAAATGGGTAAAGTTAAGTCTTTTTCGGCAATCGCTCAAGTTAATTCAAAGTCTAGTACAAGGTAAGTGTCGACTCCAATAGTCAAAACTAGAACAGGTTATACTGTCCCGTAATTTAAACTTGACGTATCTGCGCAAAATGCATGTTCGGAAAACTTGGTCAACAGAAATTTCTAGTCTGCCATTTGTTTCAAAAGTTACTGCCATTTTTTAAGTGATGGAAAAATAAGAATAGTTGTTGACTATTCCTACGTTGCCGCCCTGATATTACAGTCAAACCATGGGATCAAGCCATCGAATGCTCCCTTGGCCTGCGAGAAGTGTAGGTCCGTACTGTAATAGAACTTTTCAATGGCAATGCGTTTTCTGGGGCGGCGGAACCCAACAAAGATCTCACAATGAGGACGTTTCCGTACCGAGAGACTCGACTGTAATTTAACTTATCGGTGGAAGCCACTCAGGTCTCCGGCAAAGCCTTGAAGCTTTTCATACGTAACAAATCGTTTCAAAGGAACTGAACGTCAGTTGAGCTATGCGGTATTCCTCAAATCAATACAAGATGATGATAAATGTGAACTATCCCCACACATTTACAGTTTTCCCGTTTCGGTGCTTCATTGACGCCACCGCTCAATTCGCAATGTGCATCGATCATTGCGGAACAACAGGAAATGATGGGTAGGCAGCCCCCCTCCAACCAATATCAACTATCAAGCAAATCATATACATTTATTGGAATTTGGAATGGTTATCAAATGGTTATTAAATAAATTTCAAAAGGTTATCATTATTATTTCAAAAGGTTATCAAATAGATTTCATTTATACTCATTAAATACTCAAATTGCCAACTATTTCATTGATTTATAGACATCGGTCGCGCGGTTCAAATTTACCTTGACACAAGTATATAAGAACAGAAATTTACCGCTGAATTTTAGCGGCTGAAAGTTCATTGTTAAGTTTTAAAAATCTTTGTTTCGCTTGAACAAGGCACAAACAAACTTCGTATTTCCTCTTGAAGACAAAAATAACTTCTAATGATGCAAGCTCTATTATCATGCAAGCACCTTCGGATTTTCCCAGTCAGGGATAGTTCCGCTCTTCATTCTATGACTACATCAAGCCCTGGCCGCTGCAATCGAATCTAAAGTAATTGGAGTTCGAAATAAGCTGTTCATAGCTAAAAATTGTGTTATCAGATTTTTTTCCGTTCCAGTAAGTGAAGCTTCTACTATGATTTGAGTTTGGTTGTTACTTCGCTATGCTTCATTTTACTCCACATCTTATGCACTAATTAGCACAATCGATATTTGTATAACAACATGCTACTTGGTTTTTGTAGACAATTTCAAACAAAGAGTTATACAGTATCAGCACTTTGCAGCAGTTTTTCCGGTCGAACACTTAGTCTACTGACAGTTCTCAACAGAAAAAGGTTCAATTATCATCATGAATCTAAAGGTAAGATCAGTTAGTCTTCAATGAAACTTATTCAATATAGAGTGAATACATGTATGTTTCTTAGTTCTTTCAATATTTGTCATGTCAATGAAAAGTGCTACAACTATTTGGTAGAACTAAAAAAATGTAGCTATGTTATGTCTCATATACCTCCATGTCATCGATACTCAAATTGCAGAAATTTAAGTGTTTAAATTTAATCAGCAGTGCGTTTTCATAAAATTATCAAGACTCTAAAAGAGACGGCTCTGCCATGTATTTTACTGTAAATTGATACCAATATGTTATGAAGAGTTACAATTATGATAGCCTTCATCAATATCGAATACTAGACATTCAATGTTTTTAGATTATCTCAAGAAACTTTATTTTTATTATTGTGTTGTGGATACTCATTCCAAGCAACGCTTCCACTCACCTGGAACGTAAGAAGATTAACTTGGAGAAAATGTTAAGGTGAGACAAGTGAAAATAGATTGGCAGTACAAATCATGCATATATTTATGGCAAAACTATGCTTACATAATCATGGTGGAAAAAACAAAGTTTACTAGTATACTTTACAATTTGAAATATTTCGGTAATTTGGGCTAGACAACATTCCAAGTTGTCCAGCTGCAGTCACCGATATCACGAGGGAATTTAGCGCATGATAGCACTCGCCCTTGATATCGGAAATGCAGTCGCGGGCTTGACTTCGGTGGCGGCAAAGACCGTAGATTTCAACAAAGAAATGACCATGCAACTACCAAAAGAAAACGTTGAATCATAAATCTTTTCAAGCAACAGGAAATATTTAATAGAAAATGGCGATATCTCTAGTTTTTTTCGGGATTCCGCAAAAAATCAAATGGAGATACCTCTACATAGATAACGCTAAGCGTACACAGCTAATTAGCTATGCTGATTATGTCAGCAATCAATGCTATTTTTTGAAAAAAAACTTCATTATAGTCTATAGTTTTGAAGTGAATGCAAACAAATTGCATGGCTACAGATTTACGCGAAGAGTTCAAAAATTAGCACACACAAATATTTGCATGACTCTGGTTGGGTCGCCCATCGGTTACAGTAAAAGCCTGTTCACACGGGCAATATCTGCTACGATTTTCCCATAAGTAGGATTACTGACAAGTGCAATTAGTCGCCATATTGTTTGTTACTTTCTCTATGACACCTTCAAAACGAGGATAACAGTCGGGAAAATCGTCCGCTCGGGTTTTAGAGCACCTGACGGACTGAAAGAACTCGTAGGTACATCGATCTTGACAATATTTTCCCGTTATTATTGATCGCTATGTAAAGCAACATGACGGTTTTAAACAGCTGTTCGTTCTGTCTTGCCGGCATGATTGTTTGATGGGAAGAAGGAGATGGTCGAAAATTGACGAAAGTGCGAGAAGTCGAACAATATGGGTTATTGAAATTGTTTAATTATTCGCTCTCTTGCCCCTCTATCTCTCGTCACTAAACCACTTAATCACAGAAGAACAAAGGTCACTTCCAAATACCTGTTAAGGCCAGTTCACACGGGCGATTTTCGATGCGATTTTTCTCGTGTTGAACGATGTGAAAGAGTGAATAACTGGCGATATACTTAGTCCAACAATTCTGCTAATGCACTCGTAAGTCAGCCTACTCGATCACATACTCTAAGAGGAGAAAAATCGCAGCAAAAATCGCCCGTGTGAACTGGCCTTTATACGATATACAGCAACGTGCAATAATTTTTCATGTATGATTTAGGGACGAAAACGACGGAATGTCTTGGTTGAAACAAAAAAGGACAATGTACAAAAGTCTTTGCGACGAGGAAAAGAAAAATGTTCCTACAGGAGATTTAGACAGTCAAAATTGCCCAACGTGCATGTATATTCCAAAAGAACTGCCACAAGTGAAATGTAAAATTGGAAATGGTATAAATGCAAGAGGCAAGCCAAGTTGTAAACACAATA
This sequence comes from Phenganax marumi, assembly GCA_025400095.1. Lineage (NCBI taxonomy): Eukaryota > Metazoa > Cnidaria > Anthozoa > Malacalcyonacea > Clavulariidae > Phenganax > Phenganax marumi. The sequence goes on along the minus strand of JAODVM010271678.1, from coordinate 7,509 downwards.
TTGTGGGTGATTGTTTAGAATCTTCCTCAGTTATATCAGTGATGAAAAAGTCACCGAATGATCCGCAGTGGATAGAAGACTATCACATCAAGGTCTCGACCTCATGTTCGTGTATGTTGCTGGATTGAGTGACAGAAATGAGAGGACAATATTCCGCTTATCAGGAATTACTAATTTACGGCATCGGAGAGATGCATACGCATTGCGCAAACTGCTTATTATTGAAGATTTTCGTTTACGTTGTTGTATTTAATATGATTGTGCATTATTCATCAATCAGATTATTAATATTTACAGATGCCTCCCATATTTTCGCTAGTTCATAGTTTAGCCAGATTGCAGTGCAACTGTGCAGATAACGCTTAACAAAACTGCTGAGCCGCAAATAGCACTTTTTGGCAAAGGGCAGTCTAGGGTGGTCGTCCAAGGACGACAGGGCGATGACAAGATTAACAAAAGATCGAGAATTTTGCACTTTTGTTTGTCACAAATCACAATATACTTTTACAACATGACGTATTAAGTATTCTTCTCCTGGACTACGGGCTCGTAATACTCCGTGCAAGCAGGAAAGGAGACCCCGTAATATTTGTTGTTCTTTTCTTTTAGCTGTCTCTCGAAGACACGAGGTAGGTATTATTTTCTGAAAAATATCATGTTTTTGCAGCTATTTTTTGCTCCTAGTTCTTCTAGCACCAGGTTTATCACTAAGTATATACCATAGTTGTAGTTTGTCAAGTATATTGCGCCATGTTGCTCAACTGTATGCAACTAGAAGTCTTAGAAATATGATGTAACTGATGTCGCCTGAAGTTCTGATTAAGGTTTTTTTGTGGTCTTACATTAAAAAACTACTAGTTGAAATTATTTGAACTTGTGTTTCAGTTGTGTGAGCTCAAGTCTTGATTGCTTTATTAACAAAACCTGTTTTTTTTTCATTCAAACACGGTACAGCAATTGATTGATTGCCCCACTGAGTGTAAATGTGCTCCAGTCCAGTCAACGATGGATATAAGGAGACTTTCAAAAATGAGATCTTATTATTTTTTATTAGTACAAGACAATTTCTTACAATATAAGAAAGTTTTCAAAATTGAATATAAGAATATATGAGAAGAAATACAGTGGCAGTCAGAAAGAAATGTCAAGCCATTTTAAGGTTTGAGGTGTCTTAAAGCTTCTAATAAAGCACAATGGTTGGAATGAAGGAATTTTTACTTTTATTACATTCTCCATTAAGTTCTGTCAACTTTGCAAAGACATACGATGTCTCTAGTGTTGATTTGATCTCATAGTACGATTCTACTGCTACCATGTTTGACAGTGGTCAGATCAGAGTTTTCCTTGATTTTTTCACAAACCATTTTCCTAAAATGCACGCGTTCATTTCCATCACTAAGAACAATTGTGATGTAGGAAAATGGAAACACAGGACCACTCTCAAACTTTTGTGAGTCCGAACAAACTGGTGGAGTAACTTTTCATGGCAAGCAATGAGCCATTTCTTCTTCATTCATTTGGAGCCACTTGAACCAACCAACGTAAGCCTTCTTTGGCTGGTAAACACCACGATGGTAACTCTCTGAACACTCCAGATTAACTTCTATGTTTCATCTATGAAGCAATTTTGGATGATTTTCCTTTTTTTCTGACTAAAACTTCTTTTTCTTTCAGTTTTTTATTGTTATGAATCTCACATTTTTTCGCAGCCTCAGTTTTTTCAGTATCTCAGTGACACTGTTTTGGCAGCCTTCCCAACTGAAATTTGTTGCCGTGTCTAGCATTCATCAAATAATGCCAGAACTTCCTCGGTCTTCAAAAGCAAACTTTGGTTTGAGGCTTATCATATCACATGCTCTAATTCCCTGACTAAAACTTAAACATATTTCTAATGCCTGTGCAACTGTTGCATAATACACTGATGGTCCTAAAAATGATGCTTTTCTCACTGAAAAGTGGTTGGTATTCAATGGTATGCTTTTGTTTTCTGTATGAAAGTGGATTATAAGGAAAAAATAACCTGATCAGTTCTTTCTGACTGCCAGTTTAGTATAGGATTTGCCAACCCTTGCCTAGTGCTTCCTACTTAAACGTCTTATTGAACAGTAGGAAACCTCTGCCACTTAATTATTTAACAGTCTACTGGTGGCACTCCTACTGCTTGAGTAAAATTTATGAGGGATTGATGGGTAATGTTTAGTTTTGTTGCACATAATGAGGTACTGGGTTGATATATGGTAAACCAGATGCATCTGGGGCTGGTGGTTCGTATACTGTTTAGCTTAAACGGTGGATAAGTCAGAATTCAAAAGCACTCCTAAACATCCTCAAAAACTTTAAAATCAAATCTTAAGTAGTAAAACAATTGGTGAAGACATAATTATTGTTGTGGTCAGTTAAAAAACTTTCAATTTTGTTGTTTAAGCAATTCATAGATGTGATTTCTATTTTAAACTTATTCACCGTTTAAGCTAAATGTGCTTCGAACAACCGGCCCCTGATAAATTGCTGCCATGCTTTTCAGGTCACTATGCAGATCTTTGTGAAGACCTTGACTGGCAAGACCATCACCCTAGAGGTTGAACCTAGTGACACAATTGAAAATGTAAAAACAAAAATTCAGGATAAAGAAGGTGAAATAAATGAGTGATTAATAAACAAAGAAATATGCTGCATTACTTGTCAAGGGGACACCCCTGCATCTTAATTAAAACTATCCATATGTTGACCTTGACTTTTTCATTGCAGGCATTCCACCAGATCAACAACGTCTTATTTTTGCTGGCAAGCAGTTGGAAGATGGAAGAACACTTTCTGATTATAACATCCAGAAGGGTATGTTATGTATTTTAAAACAATAACTCAACCAAAAGACTAAGAAACTCTGACTGTATGAAGAAACATGATGTTCTTGCATTAAAACTATAAGTATATAATATATTTTGCACAGAGTCCACTCTTCATCTTGTGTTGCGTCTGCGAGGCGGTGTAATTGAACCCAGTCTTCGTATTCTGGCTCAGAAATACAACTGTGATAAAATGATCTGCCGAAAGTAAGTCCGAGAATCTTCTTCCAGCAGGTTCTTCATTCTGACTGGAAAAATTTGTTATGTCATTTTGATATAGTTTAATCAAACTGTTGTTTTTATAATGAATTTGTGATATTTGCACTCTGGTGCAGACAAAACTTATTTGATTAGAAACTAATTTAAATTTTCAGCAAAGACCACTCATTGTTATGTTTTCACCACAGGTGTTATGCTCGTCTCCACCCAAGAGCAAAAAACTGTCGCAAGAAGAAATGTGGTCATTGCAATGACTTGAGACCAAAGAAAAAACTGAAATAAACTGTGACTGAGATTTGTTGTAACTAAACAGTTGTAGCAAAATAAATGCTGTTCAGTTTTGAATGTTTGCTGGGGCAAAATCAATGCTTGAACCTTCACAAAGTGACTCAAACCTGGTCATTACCATCATTACCCCCTCTTTTTATTATGCACTAGAGCTAAAGAGAATGATCATGCTAGGTGGGAAGTTGAGCATCTCGTACGTGGAGCCTTTCTGGTTATCCTTCACCGAGAAGTCGTCTTAAATTTGACCCAACTTCATTCCATGTTCGTCGCAAAGTACTCACTTGTAGCAAAATTTTGTTGCCACAATTGTTATACACCCCCTTTTGAATTTGACTGGAAGTGGCCCTGGGTACAGAATTGATTAAATGGTGTTAAATAGTTCTCAGCCTCCCTAGCATCCTCCACCTCCTTTTCCTTTCGCAAAGGCACTTAGATCGGATATGACGCGTCATGTCCGATTGGTCGTGCCCGAGCCTTTTGAGCACGAAGGCCTGGGAACGAGGATATGTGTTGATGTCAAAGTATCCACTTGTAATTACCACTGGTAATTAATCTGCTAATACTTAGTTTGAAACCGCTTCCTTCGGCTGTTTAGAAAGATCATGACTCATGAGTCCATCTTTATTGCAATTGCGACCACATGAAAACCAAGCTTAAAGATATTTTTTACTGAGAAAAGTACATAATTACAGAAGGTGTAGTTTAATCGGTGGAGCGAAATGCGGTGCTTCATTCATACCCAGTGAGCTCACGTAGCGTCTTAGAAACATTTTGATGGTGCGTGGGGCTGCGGAGTACGGAAGTCTTCCACTCGTTCCTATAACGACTGGGGACGAGTCAGCAACTCTGGTAACATGATGGCGTGGTAAGTGAACACGTGATGGGATAAAGTATTTTACCTGTCAGGATATTACACTGGTGGCAATTTGTGTTGAGTAAAATCACTTGAATTTTCACTTTGTCAAATACAAGACGGTCTTCTTACTTGTGGACACCTTATTTTGTCATCATTTGCGGATATCGACCAGCGCCAGTTAATTGGTCTGGTTTTATACTGATACATTGCTCATCAGATTTTCCATGTATAACCGTAGTGATACACGTAGATAGAAATAATATGGTACAAATACCAGCGTCATTGGAGTTGCTTACTAATACTGTAGCCTCTGGTAACCAGACGAATAAGAACAGCTTCGGGAACCTTAGTTTCGAGGCAAATTAGTCATCACTAGTGGCAACCTCATTAAACTTTGGGTATTCTAATTGTGTGCTATTTTACAGACTGGAACTACAGTATGAGATCAAGAAAAAACCTGTACCTTAGTATTAATTAATATAAACTTTTAAAATTCGTTGAACCTCTTTGCATAATACGTTTCAACTTTAAAACGCAGTGTGACCTTTCGACAATACACGCTGGCAAAGTATCAATTTTTGCTTCGATATTTTCTGTCGTTTGTAATTACGCTAATTTACAACGGAAAAAGAGGATAAAACCGTCTCGTGAGTCGTGTCTAATCGTAAAGAAAATCGCAGCAATTACAGCGAAAGTGGAGCCAGTCTCCAACCTTTACGTTTGTTCATACAATCAGTAGTCAATGATATTAATTAAATAAGTGGAAATTATAAAGACAAAATTTTCAACCAACGAATGTCTGACATCCAGCAGGCCTCATTGGAAACTTTGCCTTCACTGCATGAAAATATTCTATCAATTTATTACAGTCAATTCGCACTTGAGTCAGTCACATTTGAGCAACAAAACAGTCTGTCCTTTCTGATTTTCATTCGTCCTGGTGCTGTCGAGAACCGTGATAACTACGCAGAATTTTGCGCGCCATTGCAAAGTTATTTTCAGCGGTTATTAGAGCTTTCTTAATTTCCTCTCTGGTATAGCCCTGACTCATCAAAATCTGAAAATCTTCTTCGTTAAACTCCATCATGTCTTGTTCACCTTCAGTACCAAGTGGGTAATTTCGCAGAGGAAAGGTGTTGGCTAGACCAGGTTTAACAGAGCTAATACAATCAAAGTTACTGCCGTATGTGGGATTACTAAAACATCTTGGGAGCGGGACAATGTTGCTGACTCCTGGTAATCTATAGCCATTTTCGTTTTCTGAATACGGTCTATCGTACTCCGTATCGAATTTAAGGTTTTCCAAAGACTTTGATGCAAGAGGCGAGTTTCTAGGCGGTAAAAACTGATCGCTTTTTGGCAAACTGTTCGTTTTGTTCTCACTTGGAAATGAAATCCCTTCAACTACACCGTTTGCGGCGTTCTGTTGTGATTTTTCTTCAAAAGGATTAGCACCCTCAAACGGATCTTCACGCACAAAAAAATCATTGTTATCAAAATTAGTTTGATCCTCGTCAGCGAATGGTGCTGGTGGATTGTCAGAGTCTTCAAGATCCTTGATCTCGTGATCGTTCAAACTGAGACGAGGACCAACAGGCGCATGCGTACGTTCGATTTCTTTATCTTTGTCTTGCTTAGGAAACGCAAGTTCAGCGTAAGTAGTAGTAGATTTCGCTGCATTCTCGTCCATCGTTACTCGGGTGTTCGTAGTAAGTTCGACTCCGGCATAAGGAAACCTACCACGAGAATTGTCTTCAGTCGGATGAGCAGAGGCATCAAACTGTTTGTTCAAATGATCTTCATTCCTACCCCTTATTTTTGTTCTGGCAGGCAATTTTGGAGGAACGTCCTCGTTCTCCGCCAGTATTTCAACAGGTTCATGGCGTTGTCTATGGAGGCGAGGCGAAGGGTGCGGGGAATTCTCGGGGGATAAATTTGGGGAGGCCAACGGCGAACTTCTCGGTGTATGACGAGGTGATGTTCGTGGGGACCTGGGAAAAAGTACAGGTGAAGTTGGCGATTGGAGATGACCAGCTAAATGCCCGGGGTTCCTACGAGCTGGAAGTGGAGGGGGTGGAGGCTCTACATCAGGTGCCACATAATGACGAGGTTGAGAAGGAATCTCCACACGTGGGCGTTCCTTCCTCTCGGTGAAGTCGGGGATCCAAGTATTTGGGTCCTAAATAGCAAGTATACATAAGATATTTCCAATGTACCCCTTGCTAGAAAACATATACAATCCATAATAACGGCAATAGTGACGTAAACAGAAAATCTGCATATTATCAAGCGTGAAAACCGCCTCACTCCTGCCAAAACCAAGGTAACAAGAATAAGCTGCCAACAGTTTAAATCGAGCACATGTGATAAATAAACACGGTAGGCAGCAAAAATACTCAAACTACTAACGCGAATACAAACCTCAAGAACTTCATCTTTTTCAGAATCACAATCAAGAGAGGAAGATTTTGTCAGGTCTTCTTCTGAATGTGACGCAACACCAAAAGGAACGAATGGATCGACAACAATCTTTTCGATATCTTTGATTTCCTGTCGGCAGAATGGGCAACCGTCTCCTCCAATCTCTTGCCAATGTTCTAAGCAACTCAGACATACTAAGTGACCGCATGGCTCAATACGAATGTCCTTATCATTTTCAGCACAAATCTTACATAGCTCAAATGTAGTGCCAATCTCACAGTACAGCTCATACTGCTCTTCAGTCACTCGGATATGATCATTCGGCCTATCAACAATATCCTGACTCAAGTCAGGGTTATTTGGATGTCCATTTGGGTACAGATAGCTAGAAACAAATGATTTGAAACTATTCAACATGATCACTGCGCTGAGAGACAGTAGTATATTGTCTTAGCCTTCCTGACGTTACAGCCTATGTAAGTGCAATTGTAAAACTTACGAACACGTTTTTAGAAATTAGTCCTGTACAGAGACAGAATATAGAAAGTGGTGAAGTGCAGAAAACAGTGACCATTGCAAAACATTGTGAGTGTGAGCATTTATACCTACTATTAAACCATGTATTTTGTGCTAATTTTCTGCATTCATATCGAAGTAATAGCACGCTTGTACATTGTAGCAAAGAGGAGACAAAATCATTGAGCTCAAGCTTTGGGAATCAAATTTCTTCTTCAACGCTCAGACTTTACTAGTGATTTAAAACAACATCTAATTCCAGATCATTGCATGTATGCTACAATAGTGCAAGTGCAAAGTTCAAAGGTAGCAAACTACGAAGGAATGCGATTAGAACTCAACCAGGAATTATAGCCTAATAGT
>JAODVM010271567.1:0-12356 GCA_025400095.1 Phenganax marumi | reverse complement strand
AATATGGATAATATTAATAACATTCATAATATTAATAATATTGATAATGATAATGATGATGATGATATTGACAATATTGAGAATATTATAAATATTAATAATATTGAGAATATTATAAATAGTAATAATATCAGTAATATTAGTAATAATATTAATATTAATAATATGGATAATATTAATAACATTCATAATATTAATAATATTGATAATGATAATGGTAATGATCATGATGATATTGACAATATTGAGAATATTATAAATATTAATAATATTAATAACATTTATAATATTAATAATATTGATAATGATAATGATAATAATATTGATAATACTGATAATATTGATAACTAACTTGGAATTTGCAATCTTGCAGCGGTGAGAATGAATATAAAACATGCGTCGCAACGGTGAAAGGGATGGCATTCCTATGGCATCAAGTCCGATGCATGCTTGCTATCTTATTTCTTGTTGGTCAGCATTTGGAAGAACCTGAGGTGACACATCATGTTCTTTTCTTAAATTAAGCTGATATTACAAGACTCTTCATTTTCTAGATAATTGATCATATGCTCAATATATCAAGATGTCCTCGTCGACCTCAATATAATATGGCATCTGGTAAGTAGAATCATTCCATATCATTGGCAATTATAACACATTATTAAATATGTAAATTAAGAAATGATAAGAAAAAATTGTCGAGTATTAAGACGTTTTTTTTATTAGAAATTCCTCTGGTGTTGTATGATTGTGCATACGAAGATATCGCGTGGCAATACGATTCGGGTATGCGTGTGAACATTAGTTAAAATTGCAGTTTACATGAGCAAACTATAAAAAGATAACTTTCATTTACAATAGATGAACTACAACGTGTTTCAATTTCATACCAGCGACTTTGGACAACAAACAATATCAAGTAATTTTATGATGAAGGCATAATAATCTTTGATGTTTTTTTTATTTCTTTTTACAAGCAATGTATTTTTAGGGCGATTATGACGCGAGAATTACTTGATATTTTGGACGAGGAAAAACGACATGAAAGTGACGAAGGTGAAGACAGATAATTCAAGTGTTCACGTTTTTTACTACCAAATATAGGACAGTTATTATGTTTTAGAGAGATTTCGAGGCATGAGCTTAATCCCGGGTCATCATATCAAGTCCTATAAGAAGATCTTAACAAGAGCATTATGTGGTATAGTATATAATAATGTCATTTCCATCGCTCGTATTTGAAAAGCCGTTTATGAAAACTGCGCATTCTTCCACGTTTTCTAGAGAGTCTAGAAACGAAACTGGAGAATCTCTCATCGAAAAGACAAAGACTAAAGACTATAGCTGATTCAGCTACGAAATAGATTAAATAATGTGAAAAAAATAAAATTACTCGATTGGTTTACGATTTCGTTAAAGATAATTTTTGAAGGATAACTTTCTTTGCCTCTGCGCCGTCTTATAACTTCACCTGGAGGACTGCAATCTCCTTTTATACAACTGTGATGTGATGTTGCCAAAATCTTGAGTTTTCTATAAAAAAAACAAAGTTTCTATTAATGAACTCAACTCATCCCCAACATATTACAATATATAATAGGTTATAAATGTTCTTTAGCCATTGACTGCCAAGTTTTTTATCGGCAAGTAAAATCATCGACCGTTAGACAGAGTAAGGCATAGTGCATTGCCAGTTAATGTGGCCTCCACGGAACGCACAGGTCCGCCGGAGAGTTGCGCGGCTCTAATCCTTGCTGCCCTGGTGTCTAAACTGCGGCGCATCGCACAAGTGGTGCTATAAATCATAGCAGTGCCGTCGTCATAGAGGACCAGGTGTGAAATCAAACGCTATTTGTCAAAATACCGCACTTGTGTTGATAACAGCACGGAACTATATCGTATTGAGGCTTCTTTAAACTATAGCACAACAAATTTCCGTGTTCATTCGTATAAATTGAATGCGCAGCGATACGGCACGTTGAAGAAGCGCTGTGACACCGATACTACATTCAAGATACGTGAAGACAATAATGTATTCTAGTGGGGTTCTTGTGTTATTATGGCTATCACTGTAAGTTCTTCGTGGATATTTTATGAGTAGCTCTAACAGTGTCAGTTTTACAGCGAGTATTTTCTTAATTCTTAGGACGAATGAGGCGAATACCGCGGTATATAAAAGATGTCAAAAAAGTGCGCTGAAAACAGGTATAAATGCGAGGTATTTTGCACGCGCATGTAGTTGGCTTTCTCTGTGGCCCCTGTAGATGCTAAAAATGAAGGAATAATGAAATCTCGATGACAGTAAGCTTGCTAGTAGGATTGCAAAGTCAAAATTAGTTACGTACAGCATAATGTTCTAAAAAAAATCTTTACGAAAAGGAGAAAGACAGATCAAAATGCTTATCTTAGAAAGATTATTTCACTTAAGTTCTCCTAATCTGCTTGTTGAAAAAAATGCTTAATCATGCAGTAAGAATTCATTTTTAGCCACACTTGAAGCAGAGCAGTCGCTCTAAACTACATGCTTAAGTGAAAAACGTTTCTAGACTGCTTTTGAAGATCGCAGTTTGTGGTGCCAGTTTACGACAAACACCAGACAGTGTACTCAATTATGTACAGTGCTTAAAAAATTGTCCAGAAAGGATTAATTCTTAAGAGACTCGCGTGTCAATGTGCATATATTGACAAACGACTGCAAACTAGAGCTATAAACGCAGCCAAGGTGAGTTCAGTTTGAATGCAGTAAATACTTGCGCGAAACTAGTTTATCAAGAAGTTGATGGACTATCAAAGATGCAAATTGGAATCGCATTCATCGAGATCACGCAAAGCACCAAAACGTTTTGGCAAACAACAAGAGACGTGTGACAATTTTATGAAGTATAAATCATTGTTTCCGTCCACAAATGTTTCCGAGACAGAGGCGTGAATTCTGTCAACTAAGACAAGTTGTTCCGTTAAAAGTTTACACAAAAACTTTCAGTCTCCTGCCTGTTATCATTTGCTATAATGAAACTATCAATGAAACCGACTTCTGAACAATCTGCATTTCTTGTGCGGTCCTATAGCACTCTGAAATCATAAATCATGCACATTGACAATATGACAAATTGTTTCTTTTTTGAACAGACCGGCAGCGACAATTGATTATTTTATTCCTATAATATATTAATGAATATTCTCTTCTTCAATATCGCATATCCTACAGAAGTATTTTAAGAACGCGAACAAACAAACACCTGGAAAGATTGAAAAACATTTTTCACCGCCGAGCGTATGAGAGAGTAAATAAGCCTTCACGTCTCGTGTGTCTATCTGCAATAGCTTCAAATATTACGCGCGTCAGAATAATTCTGCAACAAGATCTTAGCGTGGAATGTGTGCGCAGTTCAAGGTGTCAATCCTTTACATCAATATTGACATTTTGTTAAAAATAGCGAAAAGAAAACGAGTGAATTAAAGTACTTCGTTCTCCACCATAGAGATCTTATTCGCTGCTGTGAAAATGCATGTAACTGCGCGCAAAATGCTGCGATGAGCGCGCGTCATTTTCACAGCATGCGCGCCCGAATAATGAGCGTCTTATCTGCGAAGCAAGGAACTATAAATCTTCATTGTCAAATTGAATTGCGCGTCTTAAGGACTGGCTTAATGAGACACAGTGTCGCAGCAGCTCGAGTGACCATTTTGCAACGTGTCAAAGTGACCGGGAACTGTTTATAATGTCTGGCACGCCAGTTCTCTTATCTGCAGTGTAGATGAGCGTATGCGCCTCAAACAAGTTGAATGTTTCTCCTCAGCTGTGAGCTTCTATCTAAACACCGTAGCACAACTGGCGTGGTAGTTTCGAACTTCCACACAACACTACAAAACATGAAGGATGATAATTTGCAAACTAGCTCTAACTGAACTTCTTTCTGGATCTTGTCAGGAAAATGCCGTACATCGGCCATTTTGACCAACAGCTTTGGCTCATTCCAGTCTCCAGGTTATCCACAAAACTACACTAGCGACACGGAATACAACTGGTACATCAGAGTACCCAAAGGATACCGTATCAGGATTCGGTTTCGTAAAGATTTCGATATCGAAGACTCGACATTGTGTCACAAAGACGCCCTTATCGTTGCCTTTGATAAAACTCAAAAAACTACGAGACTTTTGTGTGGAACGAAGCGACAACGTGGCGTGACGTCATCAAGCAATGAACTGTGGCTGAGATTTCGAAGCGATGACGTGGGAATTGGAAAAGGATTCTTTGCAACTTATCGTGCTATTGGTAAGAAATAACGAGCCATGTATGATAGATAACGTGGTGGGGCCGGTTGTTCAATGGTGGATTAGCTTAATCCTGGGTTAATGAACAACTTCAACCTCGATTTCAAACTCGTATAAGTTAAATTTTTGATAAAATTTTTGCTCAAAATGTTTCCCTTAATGAGTAATATAATGCCTTAAAGTTTCAAAACAAACAAGTGCTTCAAAATGGGGAAATAAAAACGGTGGGTTAAATTTAAACCTGGTTTAGTGGCTAACCCACTTTTGAACAACCGGCCCCTGGTATATAAGTAAGATATGATGTATATGAACTTGCAACCAGTTTAGCGATAGAAAGTATTCGCCTTCGCACTTCAAAATGATACCTTATATTTTTAGATGTGAATGAATGTAGAAAAGAAGTGTGTAAATTTCCCAGTCTGTGCAGAAACACTGTAGGAAGTTACATGTGTGACTGTCCTCAGGGATACAAGCTCAGGGGAAGAAAGAATTCAGGAAGATGCGTCGGTAAGAATTCTCGACATCCACTCGATTATCAATGGAAAACCATTAACAAGATCTAGTTCTAATCTTCTGATTCGTTCATGTCAAAATCGACTTCTGTTTTCCAGATATAGATGAGTGTTCAGCCAACCAGATGAGATGCGAGTTTAAGTGCGTGAATACAGCCGGCGGTTATCACTGCATCTGTCCTAAAGGATACAAGCTAGCATACAATGAGAGAAGTTGTCGGGGTAAGTACACGTTTCTATATTCATGCAGTAAAGACTTCGAAATAATTTCGAATTGTAATTTTGACTAGATGAAGATGAATGTATGAAGAGCAATGGTGGATGCAGTCATCAATGTCGCAACTTGCAAGGTTCTTACGTGTGCCTCTGTCCAAGTGGTTATAAATTAGACTCTTCAGCGAGAAATTGTGAGAAAGGTGCGTTACAATTGAACTCATTCGAATTAGCATGACCGTGCGTGATTCTTGATTGTGTTCTTCCTAGAGATATTCTACGACAGTTATCAACAAGTGTACTACATCAAAGAAGACGCGCCTATTGGGAGCCTGGTGACTAAAGTAAAAGCAACGTCATCAAAACGTCATCATGGTGATAAGATATCCTTCTCAATAATAGGTGAAAACTTGAAAACTACCCATGAAACTTTTAAAATGAACAGTAGCACGGGAGCTCTACGAGTGAATGCACCTTTGGACAGAGAAACAATATCAGAATACTTGCTGGAAATTGAAGCGCAACACCTGAGTGGAAAAAACGGGAAAAAGTCGACAAAAGCGCGAAGTTTTGTCGTCGTAAGAGTACTGGACGTCAATGACAATGCTCCGCAGTTTAGTCATCCTGCCTATATGATAACTGTACCCTGTGATGTAAAACCCGGGAGTATCTTATACCGGGTGGACACGCATGATGCAGACGAGGGCAAGAATGCGCAGGTCACTTATAAACTTGAGCCTGTCAATCCGTATTTCACGGTACAGAAGCACAGCGGTAAGGTGAAAGTTTTACAAAGACTTGATAAGTTTTGTAATGAAAGTGACACTTCTCCATTGAAGAGATTCGAGTATAAGATAGTAGCCACAGATCGTGGGAGTCCCGCGTGGGCAACACGTGTCCGAGTAACATTCATCATAGCCGGCGTGGATCTGACGTCACAGACAATGTTTGTGTGGTACACAGAAAACCATGATGTGAAGCTCGTCCAGAAAACTCCACGCAAAAGTACTGATTCTTCGTAGCACGTGACTACATACGGGGCATTACAAGACCTATGTCGATAGACAGGAAATATTGTGTCTATATGCTGACATTGTATATAGATGTGTAATACTTGCCATATAAAACGGGATGCTGTGTGTAATATAGGTAAAAACGATTGAGCGATGCAGACAGTTTATTAAAGTAAACCTAACAATGGTATGTAAATGAATACATGAAGTAAAAACAAAATAATCAAAGTTCTTTTTCTCTCTTGATCATTGCTTTTACTCCATTATACATATCTTGCACGAGTTCCACTTCAGATCTTCCTAATCGTCGCTTGTTTGAGATATCGTAAACACCTCCGACGGATTCCGAGTGCTCTCCGTGGATGCCTCGAATTTGGACGCCGAATTTGTCGGCGATGGCTTGGAACTCATCTTTACGTGCTGAAAGTTTGGGCAGTTTGATATGAACAGAGGCTCGAAGTGCAGTGCCAAGATTGGTTGGACATGATGTAATGTAGCCAAGATGGTCATCGTGAGAGAATTTGGCGATTGACTCGATGTGATTTGCAGCGCGGGAAAGCCGTTCAAACACTGCTCCAATATCGGCACCTTTTTGCATAGAGATAATACGAAGTTGATCTTCTTCGTTTACCCACACTAAGAATGTTTTCTCGGCGTTGTGAAAAATACCGCGACCAGAAGGCCAATCTCTGTTGCATCCACAAGACTCTAAGAACCTATCACCTTCCCTGAAGAACATGAAAACATTGTGAGGATAATCATCACACACACACACAGGATAAAATGATGGATGGAACGTACTTGAAAAGAAAGTGATCGGCAATCAGCTGGGTTCGAGTTTTCTCATCCATGCCTTGCAGAGGATAAAACGTTCCTTTCAAATCTCCAGTGAAGGTCTTGCATGCTTGAATCACCTGAACGATATCAGTCTTATTACAACAACAACAACAACAACAACAACAACACGCAAGTCGCAGTACAAAGTTGGTAGAACAAATTTCAGGCAAATAAGCAGAGGGATCTAGTAGCGTAGCTTGCCGTCAATGGAACAGAAACTTGCAATTGTTTCCATCAAGTTACCTTTTCCATGATTTCGTCTCGTTGTTCCTTGGTCACTCCAGGAGCGAGTGGATACCCCTCCAGATTACGACCAACTCTAATACGAGTTGATACTATCATCTTTGCTTCGTCAGGGGGGAATAGTGGACATTTGAGCTTGCTGGCATCCATGTCGGACACGTGCATGTCATCGGGCTTGTGCTTGTGGTAAGCCTCGATCACCTTCGAATAATGAGTAGACAATTAAAACAGTACTACAGGAATTAGAAGAGCGATAATTAAGAAAGAACAGCAAATAAAAATTAATTACCTTATCCATAAGATCGGAAAAAGCTCGGTAACTGTCGTGGGATCCCGCATATACACCAATTCCGGAGTCAACATTCTGAACTCCGGAGAAAATACAAAGTTTGTATGGCACACCATATGCGTCCTTTTTGTCGTGGTATTTTTTCCAGATTTCGCGCGTATTAAAACGAAACAATGAAGATTTGGTTCCCTCAGGAAACAATGGGAATCCCGTCAACTCATCGATAGTTTTCAAATGTGGTCCACACTTTACGTCCGCTCCAGACATGATAGATGAAGGCAACCTTGCAAAACCAATGACATTAATTAATCTTAATAATACAACACACTTCTTTCATCATATCATTATACATAAAGAGCTCGTTAGTTATGCAAAAACGCTTGAGAGCATTTAGGCCCCGTTCACACGTACCGGATTCGCATAGTCACGCCATCGACTTTAGCCACTATGCGCCATGTTTCGTTCGAACAGCTTTTTCCAGGATTAGTTGTTATTAAGTTCTGCAACATTATCATAAATTTACGAGATAAGCTGGTCTCGAAACTGCTCAATTTAATGTCGTGACCATGCGAATCCGGTACCGTGTGAACGGGGTCTAAGAAGTCTTTGAAGCAAACGTTTTCAGCTTACAGATGCGAAAATGTAAGGTATGGTCCTTGCATACGTAACTGAAAAGTTTTAAGTATATTTACGGTGGAAGCGGTAACAAATAAAACAGCTCCTATTGATCAAAAAGTCAGTTATTTCGCTCAGATGAAGAGAGGGTTAAAAACATGGGCAAAAACTGAATACGTGGTTAGAGGTCTTGTTGCATGTGATCTAGGTAATGTGGAGAAGAACTGTGCGGAATATTAATTATACTAGACAGTTATTTGGTATGTATTAAAATATCTAACCAAAGTACAATGATGATTGACAGATTGTTTTAAGAAATACCACAACCACAAGGGTCGACAAGAGATTGTCCTTCTTCACCAACTTAATTATTTAAAAGCTCTATAGCGGACACTTACAACCACGTAATGGTTTGACAATCTATGTGGACGAGTTTTGCACTTGAAAAAGATACGGAGTTGATATCATACTCTTTCTTCGAGGACTATTTTTAAGACCTATGGATCATGTTATGAACTCAAGAGCAATATAAAGTGATAATAGCAGCCCTTGAGAAGTGTCTGTTGAAAGTTGAGCTTCTAAAAAGCGGAAAAAATAGTTCAAGAACAAGGACCGTTAATTTAGCAAAACGTTTGTGTTGATTCGAATGAAATTCTTACGTTATACAACGTACTCTGGAGCAGAGTTGCAGCACAGAAACACTTTTATCAAGCGGTGATCGGTATGCGCTATAGTTTCCATGTTATCTTTCATGTATATTCATGTGCATGGTGTTTTGGTAGATTGAACTGCATCTTACAACGCGTAGGATTTTAAATTCAGTCTACGTTCTTAAGTAAAACTCGTTGATGTGCTTCAAACTCTCCAGTTTACTGCTTACGTGAACATCAATTTTCAGATACTCAAACGTACAACTGACGATCTTTTTACGCACTTTCTATAGCTGACATACAAAGCCGTATCTCCTGTTGAGTAATCCAGGGGAGCACTCTGAGAAAAGCCTTATGTAAATAATGCAATGAAGAAGAAAAACGCAAGCAAACATCTGGAGTTTAGTTAATACTAGTTGCCTTAGCATTTGATTATTTTATGAAAATATCTTGGATTAATCGACAAACGTTAGCATACAAAAAGATCACAGAAGTTGAGGATGTTTTGTATAAAACAACTAGTCGAGATGGTCTAGCTGATGTTTTGAAACTAGACTTGATATCCGCATGCAATGAAAGTAAAGTTCGCTATAAACCAATTACTAAAGTTCTCGCAGGGACAATGATGGAGTTATACAGCAATGAATATGCCGTGAACGAAAGCATGTAAAATTGCACTTGTAACAAGCTCTTTTTCAACCGCAAATACCTGTGGCTGACAAAACGTTGAAACAAAGACTTCTTACGTTCTTCAAAGACTTCTTGCTTACTTTTTTGTGACGTTATAAAAGAACGAACTCACCTTGAATGCAAGGAACTTGAAGAAACAGTCACTGGCCGTATTCCCAACTCGAAGACACTCAAAGTAATGATCGTAAGCCGGCGTTGATCAATTAACCAAGCACAAGCCACGCCTTTAAGTCCCAGCAAGGCTTGGGTCGAAACAGTGGAGCCGGCCATGCCACACTGCACGATTCTCAAACGATATTTGATATTCCCCCCCAAAAAAACGAACACTACCAAGCACCAATGTTTTCAAAACCTCCAGCGATCTCGTGTCGAAATTCAGCGTTTAAAAAAGTCTTTGGAGTTTTGAACAGATGGGGACAGAAACTAATATTTACATAGGGGTCATGACAATTTTTTTAATCTATGCATTCCGGCGCAAATTCATTTCGCATAGCGGCCACGACATGCATAATTCAATAGATGTTTCTTGGATACTTGCGAAAACTTCAAGAGTTTCCGTGAAGCAAGTACCAGTACGTCACCACATATGCCGATGTAACTGGGGCAATGTGTAAAATATGAATATATGCATTCTGAAGTATGTGACACGTCGACATGTAATATGTAGGAAGCATAGTTAGCAGCTGTTTTTCACATCCACCACAAATGATAACAGTGCAGGACAGCTTCGCATTATCTGAGGCTGAGATAGCACCGATAGTTTTCTCTAGACAGGGTGAATAAATTATACACCTCCCATCGACTACTTTAGGTTGGCGAAAGAAATTATTCGAAAATATGCCGATGAGTGATGAATAAATTATTTGAGAAGGATCCCATAAATAAATACGAAGTCGAAAAAAGTAAATAAAATCTCTCACCGTTTACTGCATAATGGTCTTGAGGAAAATATCCACCAACTTGAACAATTTGATATCCTCACCAGCCTCCCAATGTTCGGATCTTGTTCGGCTCAAAGTGGCCGTGGATTTGGGCATGGAGCCTGGGGAGGGCGGAAAAGAACGTCTTCCGAAATGACGCCTAACTCCACGCAGGAAAGGTTCCTAGAAAGAAATGAAAGGGAATGATTTTGAAATATAGACAAAGCGTAGAGCACCCACGCTACACCTACCAATTCACTCGCGAGCTTTCGCTTTAAAAGCTGTTTATTTGAAGGATCTACTCTGGCGTCTTTGAGATAGAGTAAAGCTTGAGATAAGAGAAGCATAATGGAGTTGTCCATCGTAAAATTCACCGACCATCTACAAGTGAACAAATTAAATATGACTATGCATGACGAATCCGGAAAATAAGGGAAAATAAAATAAATAATAAATAAAAATATAAAATTAACAATAAAAAAACTAAAATAAATTTTAAAAAATTAAAAAATATATAAATAATAAATAAAAAAACAAAGTTAATAATAAAATAACAAAAATAAAAAAAAATAACTAAAAAATAAATTTAAAAAATTTAAATAAATAAATTTAAAAATTCAAAAACTAAATAATAAATAAATAAATGAAACAAATAAATAAAAACAAATAAAAAATAAATAAAAAATAAAATAAATATATAAATAATAAATAAAAAATAGAATTAATAATAAAATAACAAAAATAAATAAAAAAATGAATAAAAAAATAAAAAATTCAAAAATATATGATAAATAAATAAATGAAACAAATAAATAAAAATAACTAAAAAAATAAATAAAAAATATAAATAATAAATAAAATTAATACTAAATAACAAAAATAAAAAAAATTTTAAAAATATAAATAAATATATAAAAAAATTCAAAAAATAAATAAGAAATAAATAAATAAAATAAATGAAAATAAATAAAAAATAAAATAAAAAGAAAATGTCGGAAAATAAATAAATAATATTAACAAAGCGTGAACACTCAGATTTGGAGAATTTCACTTACTTAGGCAAAACACAACTTAATGCTTTAAACTTCCAAGGAGATTTTTCAGGCGAGGTCAACGGTCGTGGATCCGCCTAAAAGGCAGTCAGCGTGTTGTTGTCATATGAAAATACTACTGTCTAACGAAAGCACAAAATACTAACCGCATGCATGTAGCCAAGACAAACATTAAGACACGAAAGAAGCGTTCCAAAACTAGCCATTTCTCCGTCTAATGTTGGAGCGCTGAAGGCCAGAGTAAAGAGGGGAGTATATTCATCAATGTCCATTCCTTGGTCAAGAAGGAGTTCACAAATATTCGGAGAGAAATTCTTAAGAAATCCAAGAATATTACAAACAATTCGTAACAACCTAAAAAAAACACACACAAATTCGGTTAAAATTAATAACAATATACACTGGAGAAGCAATCCACACTGAATTGTCCAGTATAGATTCAGCATTAGCTTATATTCTCTTTTGCTCAACTCATCACTTACGTTTTCTGTGTGTCTACAAGTTTAGGACTGTGTTTCTCCAGGGGTTCATCTGGGGTTGAATAAGGTCGTAACAGTTCACTTGTGGATGTTCGGGATAAAGTTGATGTCGTAGAACCGCTGTCGAGAGTTTCCGGAGAATCCCGACCCGACGATCTCTAAAGTATTGTGTGTTCAAACAGTTAATTAGTTATACTTTCATGTCACAAGGATTGAGTACATTACCAGTCAACATTTAAATCACTGGAGACGCGCAGAAATCTAGAAATGGTCCCAAATATGGCCGGCTTCTTTTTTTACGAGGGAAAACCTGGTTCTACCCGGAAAAAATTCCTCAGTACAACAAACAAGCCTCAAGCAAATTTTCGGTCGGCCAAATTATCCCAAACTTGCTCCAGGCATTCAAAATCGATATATTTGCACAAAAAACTCTTTTTCAGGCCACAAAAACAAGTTATCAACACGTTTTTCAACAGTGTGCTCCACAAGTGGGGCTTCGGTGGCGCAATCGCTAGGAGTAGCGCCTTTCACCACTGAGGTTGCGGGTTCGATTCTCAGCTCGGAC
>JAODVM010271456.1:0-12358 GCA_025400095.1 Phenganax marumi | reverse complement strand
TCGCGTCGCGTTGCCGAATCGCGTCCGGTGTGTCTGGGCCTTAACTGTCACAATCGAGCCAAATACTTCTGCTGCGCTTTTTACAGGCTGTATCTTACGAAAGTACAATAATTGTTACTGGACTGATCGGCAGCATTTTCCTTGCGATAGTAACTCCTAGTATATAGCTCAGTGTAATTATTCGACGTGGAATCTTGATTTTCGATTTGTTCGCATTCAGGGGGGTTAAGGGGGGAGCGATCATGTCGGATATATTCACTGTACGTTACGTCACACTGCGCTCGACCACGTTGTCTTTTCGGCTTTTATTTTGCGGCTTGCTGTTTAAAGAGTAAGTTTAGTTGTTTCTGTATTATTATGTTTAAACTATGTCTATAGTTGCTTGTGGACGTATTCATCAGGGTCACGAACTCTTTAGTGAACAATCACGAGGGAAACATGCTCGTTTATGTGTTTATCGGCGCTTTTAGCTGCTCTGTAGCCATGCCCATTTGTCGGTGGAACTCAATTACAATAGAAAGTGTTTTATTTCAAGGAGACAGTATGTATCGAAATGCTTTTGAAAACGGTCTGATTCCACATGAGAGATATTTGTCATGAGTGGATCGCAATTTATTTCCAACTTTTTAAACGTTTATTTCCGGCTTTGAGGCGCAACTTCACTTGCGGTAGTAATTACTAGTTTATAACTTGGGTTTTTTCGTATCAAGCTACAACATGTAAGAAGTGGCATGATTGACGGGACATATGCATGTGAAAGAATGCTTAAAGTTTTCGCAAAAGACAAGTTGCAAAATAGAGTTGTTTCCACATGTTATTAAACAATCTTTGAACAAAAACAGTTCTGTTATTCGTAAATCTTTAGTTTCAGCAGCTGATCAATGCAGGGACGAAGAGTTTTCTTCAGCTGTTAGCGAACTGATAAAGTCAACCAGAAAACATATAGGCAAATTTGTCAGTGAAGTCTTAAGACAAGAAATGCACCATCTTACTCTTTACCACTTTGCACAACCAGAGGCCTGTACAAAGTTGCAGTTTTACTCAGGATGTTGTGATGCAAGTGAAAATTGAAACTTGAGCGCGACTTACCTGTAAAGTGAAATTTGATGATAACTCTACCAAATTATTATGCACAGCGGGGTTCCCATGCCGACTGCAATCCACTAATTTGATAACACAATTATTTTTGCAACAAATAATACTTTTGCTAAACTTTCGAAATATACTGTTAGTAGACCATCCTGCTGTACTAAGAATAACAACGACAGGAAACAGTGGAGATTTGCTATTTTACTTGTTGTTATAGTATTGTACAGTGTGCCGTAAACATGTTCGTAACTAGACCTGCCTGACCAAGGACTGCCTTGCCAACAGTCCCATTGTACATGATGTCACGGCCTTGTACGATTTCACATAAGATTAGATATCACGTATTTGTGCCTTTATCACGGCGATAAAAGGTTGACATGAAAACGATGTCGTCACTGATATCGGTTTTCGTCCCAGATATCATTTCTTGTCCCGGATATCCTTTTTTGTCCCTGATATCACTTTTTGTCCCGCTATATTTATTGCTATATTTAGGACCCGACCAAGTAAATGATAAACAAGTTATAACTGGGACAAGGCGATATCGGTTTTATTGCTTTCAGAACGATATCGTAAACGTCCCTCGTTTCCTGCGCTCACTCGTAACATTTATGATATCGTCCTCAAGCGATAAAACTGATAACGTCTCGCCCCTGATATGGTAACCTATACTTATCAAACTATTTGAATTCCTACAAGATTGTGTTGCATTTAAATAATATTGCTACATTTCACACACATAACTTCTTGAGGGGATACCCATACGAAGTAACGGTACCAAAAACACTTCCAGGTTTGTCCTGTTCTGTTTGAGATGTTCAGTCAATGCAAAGACTACCAGTAAGACTAACAGGCAGACAACTAAAAGCATATAATTGCTTTTGCCAAACAAATTTAAAGTACTTTTGATGCTCCGTTGCGATAGGATTGGAATTAAGATGCGTCTAGGTCAGCTGAGGTCATGAAACACCTCGGAGTCATAAGTCTTATCACTGTCTTTAATGTGTCCATTTTGAAATGATAATAAGAAATTGACTTACGATTAAAGACTTTAAATTAAAAATACCCCTATGAGAGTCATCTTTCTTTCGTGTAGTAAAAATGGGCGAAACAAATTGAACAATCTCATAGAACGATGGTTCAATGATTCCTTTAGCCAACAACTTCGAAATTCCAACGTCAGTAATAATTTTTTTTCAGCATAAACGTGCTTACACAAAAGACGAATAGCATAAGAATTATGCAAAGGTTCAGACGCAAAACGAATATGGGAATGAGAAATCGCATCTAAAATGTAAAACGAATTGATCAGATGTAATCGTTTTCCAAGTCTCAATAAATTTGCCCAGCCTACCGCCTTGAAACAATTCTTGATTTCTAATGAGACCAGTTATAAAATCACTCATGGATTTATTGCTAACCTGCTTCTGGAACTGCTTCTGATTGCTCTTCTAGTACTTCTTGTGCTGGCGTCGGCTAGCCCTAAAAAATGACCAGTACTTGTCCACGACCTCTATAATATAGCTGGAACCAGCCAATCCACCAATACCTCGCCATGACCGCCCCGTCGCTGGACGACTGTACGGATCCACACGTTGATCAGGAATTACTTTCTTAGTAACTATACTTCCCGATACCACACAATTTTACATTTATCTCAAAAAAGTTCACAGGCGAAGGGAAAACAACTCCTGACATCACGATTAGATATAATGTCACGACGTTCAGGTGCCCATGCGCATTTTGCCTTGCATTTTGCTTTTTGTAATTTTGGTAAACCAAGCTATTCCTACACCGTACGATTTCAACGTTGGGTCGTTATCTAAGCCATACACTGAAAGTTCCCGGATTCTGTCAGATTTGTGCGGGCGGCTGTTTACGTTCTGCAGGCGTCTGCAAAAATTTTTGTTCTACAAAATCGTTACTCACGGTTCGTTGCCTGCGTGTCTCAAGTATATATGTCGGTTTAAAAGTAAACTTTTCGTCCGAAGGAGCTGCTGAAGTTATCAACATTTGCTGTAGTATTCTGAAGTCAGGAACAAGAATTCGAAGGAAAAACTCATGACATGCGAGTATTGTTTATCTATAGTTTTTTCAGTATCGTAGCCGGCTCTTCAACTTTAGTGGTTAAACTGGACTTAAACCGTACATACAGCAACTTCATAAACTAAACTAACCGCCTAAACCTTAGAAAGTCTAAGTGTAAGCGAAAAAAACCAAACATGATGGGGCACTAATTAACTGTTTCGAAATCTTTGTTCGTCTGCAATTCCCTGAGCTTCGCAACAACGGGATCTTTGAACACTGCCACTTATTTACAGTAATCGCACTCTGACAGTTGGAGCAGGATATTTAGTGTAACGAACAACGCCTGACTATGACTGACAAAAGCCAAATTACAAACTAGCTACATGGTGATTAAATCACAAGTAAACGCATGAGGCATGCTATCTTGAAACAAAATATCGGCGACTGACATTAATAACTAAATATACTAAGGTGGTAAAGTTATAGTTTACATAAACATAATAAAAGTTTATGTTTTTTAGCACAGTGATTCAGGGGCCGGTTGTTCGAAGCGCGTTTAGCCTAAACAGTGGATTATTTCTAAATAGTGTGTGTGTAGTCATTGAATGACGAAACTGAAAGTTTTTTTAGTGAATACAATAATTATGCGTTTGCCTATCGGTTAATTACATAAGATTTAGCTTGAAAGTTTTACTGAGAAAATGGGTGAGAGTGTTTTTGAATTCTGACTTTTCCACTGTTTAAACTAAACGGCGTACGAACATCTGCTGAACAATTTGTCACTTGCCTAAGCTTAACCTCGAAAAAATCCAATCCGTACAAATAATTGTTGTTGGTTATGTATTATTAACTTAATTTCTTTTTTTGAATTTGCATGTTTGGCCACGTAAATGCACGTAAAGCCCGACTGGGCAGTAGGTCGTCTAACTTTATCATCTATTGATTTTAAATCTCAGGAGGGTGAGTAACAGAGGATTTTGGCCCCCCTTTTCATCTACTTGCCCGGGCCCCTCCCATAAGCCCCATTTACACTACGCAAACTAACCCGGGTCGAACCCGGGTTAACTCAAATCCACATTAGTTTTTTGAAGTGTAAACACACTACACCCTGGTTAGTTTGGGCTCTGCTTCGAAGGTGAGTTCAAACTAACCTGGATTAAGTGTGTTTACACCGCTTACGCTTCAAAAATCTAACGGGTTTGAGATAACCCGGGTTCGACCCTGGTTAGTTTGCGTAGTGTAAATGGGGCTATATAGCCATCCGCCACTGCGTCGAACCATGTCAATTCCACCAACATCGGTTACTTCGCAGCCTTGTTTTGATATTAAAATTACCTAAAGTGTCTTTTTCACAACAGTAAATCAGAAATAGTAGAAATGTCAAATAACCTGTTTGTTTTCAATTTATTTACGAAAAACTTTGAAAAACACAACTCTTCCTTTTTGATTTTAGTACTACTGCCTTTCCGGTATCTACTCCCTTACTAGGGATCAGGGAATGACCAACCAGCTGCAATTGTGGTGGAAAGCCGTAGATTGCAATAACACTAGAGGGGCATCCTAATCTTAATTAAGTAAAAAAAAGGTAACGCGCTTGAAGGGGGAAAAAATATTCGAATGCTAGAACAAAGTTGAACCTGATTCAAAATCTCTAGATTCTTGTTAAAGACAGAAAAGACGTCCCTTCTTAACCTTCACAACGCATTTCAGCAAAATTTTAGTGCGACACAGTTTTGAGAGTGTTCGAAAGTATTACCGACGTTACTGCAAAATAAATTTTCAGAGGGCCAAACTTCAGTTGAATATTCATAATATTTCGTAAAAGATTGCAGAAATAATATAGAAAACACAAAAATCAACTAGACTAGTATGACAGGTTTTAATATTTTGTCATTTCATTTCATATGAAACCGGCCTGCCTGCTTCTCTGCCTGCTTCCACTGAGTTTCGGCTGTACATTCCCATCGCACTTTGCGCGTTGGCGCCAAGAACTTGCATGTGTTGTCACAAAACCTGCGAATCGGGTGGGTATGATCACAATTCACAAATTCTCGAATTTATAAACACAGGCATCTCGACAGAATGGTTTGGCAAGTTTTTTGTTGAGTATTGACTAAAATTTCTATAGATATGGATTCCACAATCAGATAGGTGTTTGGTGTAGAGGAATAGAACTAATTACTAATGGGCTGATGCCTAGAATAAAAAATATGTCCATGAGTAATAGCGGACCTACTACATCATCATCTCAATCTCATGGTTTGAGATCACCCTCCCCACATTCACCCTATTCAAAGATGACCAATGGAGACGACTTGAGTGCAAATACGTTGTTCTCATCCTTGTTGCATGTAGAAGATAATGAAAGTACTTCAATGGACACCTCGCCTGCATGTCATGGCACTGTAGCTCGGCAGATTGGAAAAGTCATTCACAAGTGAGTATTTTAGTCCACAGGTAAAAACTGCGTTGACTCATGCAACTAAATGGCACGAGTCTCACAACAGTGAGTAAAATTGTCTGGCTTTAACTAGAGTGTGAAACGAATAACAAGAGTGCACTGTCACTCAATGGAATAACACCCTGGGTAGTGCACACCATACTTCTCTATTTTATTGAAATACCAGATACTTTTATCCATTAAGAACAGATCTTTCTTCCTCAACAGGTTAGCAAGAGGTATTAGTACATGTATTTGTTAATCTTGTAGAACTTAAGGGTCTCTGCTGATGAGTAAAATTGTTTGGCATTAGACTGAGTAAGAGATATAAGTATAACACCCTGGGGCACGTTGCTTCTCTTTTATATTTTAAACAAGGAAAGTCTCATATTGATAAATGAATTTTTTAAATTCTACTGATGTGTAAAACATGTCATGTATGTACATCAAATACACTGAACCCACACGTACATTTACTTTACAAACAGAATATAACTCAAGTGAAGTTGACACAATCAAGACACAAAGTCCTAATGTAGGATGCAACCCAGAATATTCATTTATACATTCACACATACAGTACATCATATACAACAGGGTTCGAATTAGCAACTCGCTTTTCACAATTTGCAAATGCAAATTCAACATTTGCAAATGCCAATGCAAATTCAATATTTGCGAATGCAAGACAGTGCATTTTGTGACCGGCAACACAAGATTTCAAAGTTGTACAATAGTTGTTCTGATAGGGATGCACCGGAACCGATATTTTAGTTCCGGCCGGATCCGGAACTGGCCGGAACTAAAGAAAAGTTCCGGCCGGAAGTTCCTGCCAAAACCGGAACTGACGTTTTAACTGTATAAGGTTGCTGGTTATATTTACTTTGTCTGCGAAACAGATCTCGACAGGAACAAGACCTTACCTCATACTTTGTAATAAAATGTCATGAAATGTCTGGTCACTTCACTGACATCACGTATGACAGGCGCAATATATGGTTGTAAGATGAAGTATTCCCTGGAAACAACCATGGAGTATGTACTGCAACTGACGGCTCATTCGAAACGTACAGCGTACGTTTGCATTGTTCTTGTGACAGTGAATTATTGAGGCTTTTCATGTAAAACTTTATTATATAAACTTAAATTTTAGATTACTACATATGGCATAATAAACTAAACACAGTTCCGGTTCCGGCCATACTTTTTTATCGGTTCCGGCAGGAACCGGAACCCTAAAAACTCAGACTTCCGGCCGGAACTAACCGGCCGGAACCGAGTTCCGGTGCACCCCTAGAAAAAGCAGCTTAAAATTAATAATTATACAAAGTTTGACCACATTTGGATCGATATATTATAAATGACAAGCTTCTAGAATTTGTAACATTAGTATAATTTAGTATTATTTTGGGGGACGCGCGTCCCCCAAAAAATACTAATTTATACTATTTCGGCAAATTCTGTTAGCTTACTATTCACAATATATCTATCCAAATGTGGTCAAACTCTGCTTTCCTACTAATTTTGAGCTGCTTTTTCGACTAGAAAGATTTATTTCTTACTCTTTTCACTTTTTAAAACTCGCTTCCAGTGCATTTGCAGTTTTTGAAGTGGCTAATAGTGGGTGTCCAGGGAAAGTACTGACCGTTAGCTTTAAGTTTGCTTGCTTCCTCTTTGGCAACAGCGAAATCAGTCGCTGCGCCATCCGTGAACAGCACCAGCACGTTCCTTACATCGGGTCTATCCCCATTTTGAGAGTTGAACACATCTCGGGATACTATCTTGAAGCCTTCGCCGACGTACGTGTTACTTCTGTGTAAGGAAACGGTGATAATATTTAAGAGATTCATAGGTTTGCAACCATCTGTGGTTAGAGATTGTTTGTTGGTTATGGTTTGGCTAACAATCTGCCCGTGGCGTCTCACATCAACATGATGTTACATTACTATTTTGTTTGTTACAGGGTCAAAATCAGTTAAAAACATTCATCCACCCGAGGTGTCTCACAACAACATGACGTTACATTACTAATTTGTTTTTTGTAATGTGAAAATCACATGAAGAGACTTACAAAACATTTATCTACCTGAGTCGTCTTGCAACGGCATGACATAACACTACCCACCGGAGTTCGTCTCAAAACAACATGACGTTACATTACTAGTTTGTGTCTCACGGAATTGACAAAGAGAGAGCGCAAAGTAGTAATGTAACATCAATTTGTTCTGGGACGTTCTCGGGTGAATGAGCGACTGTGAACTTCCTCCGAGTAATAGCTTCAACATGATATAGGCAAACTAGAAATGAACCGCTATGTTTCTTTGGGGCATGTTCGGATGGATGAATGTTTTGTAAATCTCTTAAACCTAGTTTCCATACGGTCGTAAGTGTCGTAAGCGAAGAGTCGCGATATCTCTGAACAGCCAATATATTCTATCTTCTAAGCATTAAATCTTATAGAAAACACTCATATTGTTTACTAGTACATGCCTTTGCTAATAACTCGTTTGAACCTGATCTATTTCGGCTGATAAGCAAGATGGTGACTCTATCTTTACGACAGTTACGACCATATGGAAACCACGCTTTAGCAATGCAATGTTCTTGTGAAACGCCGTTGTTTGGATCTTTCCCACGAACTTGAGAACTAGCCTTAACCCAGTACCTCATTTGCTGCATTCTATCAATACCGTCTATTGTCTCTTTCAAAGTATTTTTTTCGTTCAAACCAAACTCTATTCGTTGCTGTCCCCTTCCTGAGAACTGCACGAGCGCGAGCCGAGTGCTCGTCGGACCGATGTCGAATGCGGCCGCGACTTCCTTGAGGAACTGGCGAACCTTTGGAAACTGTCGGTAAGGATCGATGCTTCCCGAGCCGTCGACGAGAAACGTTAAATCGACAGGTTCCCTGCAATCTATAGATGTGTGATACAAAATGTAGTTATTCCTGTGTTTCGTACCCGAATTGGTGTTTCCGTGTCGATTGTTGCTAATTAAAACACGGGTTTGATAATCTGGTGGAGAACCCTATGTTTTATGAGATTTTATAACGCTAGTCGAAGACGACGGTTTTAGAATTGATAAATCACGTTTTCGAGTGTTTTGAATAGCTTCAAAATTAAACGATGCTGTTTTAGACCGTTGATGTCGTTCAACTTTGTTCAAAAAATCTCTGGGGCTAAATTTTCATATAAAAACCCTGGCACTGTATTGATTTTATTTGTGTTGAATTATAAATGCTATTTGAAATATACAGCAGCTAATAAGCGTCGTTATTCTGTTGTTTTAGTGCGTACAGGACTGCTTTAACGTGACCTTAGAATACAGCCGTTAGACCCGTTCACTCAGCCAATTTTTGCTCCAATTCTTCTACTCTTGGCGTATGGGAATGAGTACGTTGACTGACAAGTGCATTGGCGATATTATGGGCTCAAATATATTCCCCAGTTATCCACTCATCACATCCTTCAACACCAGAAAAATGGCAGCAAGAACCTTCCGTTTACATAGGTGCTCACTTTTTTCATTTGACTATAATATTTTCGAAATTCCTGCTTACCGGGGGATTTGTTCGTGAGTCCTGCATTTCCTCCTACGCTTGCATTTACCGAAGATGTTTCGGAATTGTCGTTTGACCGACGGTCGTCCGCTGATGCCCAACGTTTGTACCCTGCGATATCTCTGGTCGTCTCATGTTTTTACCTATGTCACGCTGTGTTATCCTAGTTCTATCTCCGCTTCTATTTCTTTGGCCGTCAGATGTTCCTGACTGTCCTGAGTTTCTATCCACTTGGCTGTCTGATGTCTGTAATTGTCTATCTGATGCGCCCAAGTTTGTTTTCATTTGAGATTCTTTCATTTCAGAATCTTTTGTCTTATCACTTGAATATTTCATCATTTCACCTCCTGAAGCGCTGGTTTCTATTGTATCGGTAATCGTTGCATTTTTTGCTGTCCTAACTTTTCCCTTGTTTACATTCATGTCGTTTTGTAAAGTACCTGATTGTCCTACGTTTGTACCTGAAACCCTCAACTGTTGCGCATTATCACTTTGTGGTACTCCACTCGGCCCATCATCTCTCTTATCCACGAACGAACCTAATTGAAGAGCATCACCACTTTTTTGATCGTCGATTGTCTTTGTCTCTTTGTTTTCATTTTCTGAAGCTCTTGAGTTTGATTTCTGCATTGTTCGGCCGCTTGTTGCAACTTGCGCCGCTTCAGACTTTTGCATTTGTTCATAATTTCCTTGCAAAACATCATTTTTCTCTGCTTTGTTGCTACCCAGGTGACCATCTAATTTTTCCAACTCACCATCGGTTGTTGTTCTTCCTCCTACTGACGTCCTTTCTTCTCCTGTTTTTGAAATGGGAACCGTGATTTTATCTTGCGGTACGCCGGTTTCTTGAACTTGCTCATTTTTGTGGCCCAATAGCGCCTTTAGCTGCTCAATATTGCCGTCAAATTGACCGTCTAATGATTGCTCAGACTCATCGCCTTCTGTATTTTTTCTGTTCATTGTTGCTTTTCCGGCGTGTGTGCCAATGGCCGCTCCTTGAGACAGGCCAATCTGTTGACCCAATAACGCTTTTATCCTCTCAATCCTACGGCTCAAGTTACTATCTGATATCTTCAATTCTTCAGCATTCGGATTTTCTTCTTGTACTGGGGCCCTTTGCAGTGTCGTTCCTGTAGCTGTACCTCGTTGGACGTCATTCTCTTCTTGCTGCAGATTTTTTTGCTCCAATAACATTTTTATCTGCTGAATCCTTTCACTCAATTCACTCTTTGATATCTTCCTATCTTCACCATTTGTGTTCTCCCTTTTTATTGCTGCTCGTTGGTGGCCAGTGTTTGGCAATACTTTCAAAATTTCTTCCATGTTTTCTCCGCCTTGCGTTACACCATTCTGTCGCTGTTCGGTAGACTGTTCACCTGACAATTTATTTTTCTGCAAAACACTGCTGTCTCCAAAGTTTGCTCCGGCCATGTCCCCGATATTGCCACCTGTTTCTTTTTCCGTGCTGGAATCATCTAATTTCCTTCTTGTGTTTCTACTCATTCTGCTTTTGAATGTTTTGCTGCTTCTTCCATTCCCTTTTTGCGATTCCAAGTTTCTTGAACTACCGAAACCTTCTCTATTTTCACGCAACGACCCATATGCAGGTACTGATGTTCCGTCGGACCCTGTTGTATCCGAAATGTATCCAGGTTTTCGTGCTACCTCCCCGACTTTCCTCTTCAGTCCTTCGACGAACCCAGATTTCCACCAATATTCCTGAGCGTCCTGCATAATTTGTCTTTGAACACTTGCAGGACTTGGCTCGCCCGATGATAAAACACGCGTTTTTGTCTCACCCAAAATATTTTCATTACTTGGCTCGTTTGGCGAACTAATTTTGCTTCTCAATGATGTCTTTTTTCGCCGGGGCGACGTTGTTTTAACCAAACGCCTCTCTGCGTGTTTTATAGTGTCTACATTTCCATTGGGGTTCCTCGACGAACTTAGATTCCCTTTAATGGTCCCACGGAAGTCGAATTCAGTACGCGGAAATCTTTGCGTACTCATGTAAGCTTTTTTCCTGTGGTTGTGCAAGGAATTTGCGGTTGTTGGTTGCACAAAGCATGGTGATTGGACGCATGGAGCCGAATTAACTACAAAAAATAAAATGGCAGCAAATTTGATTTCTTATAAGCCTGTCATCAACAGTCATATTTGAATCAGACGTTTGTGCGGTAATTACACACAAAACGCGATTATTTGTGTTTTTCTAAGAGCACCCTTCGAATTCATTCGATGGCATTTGAAACCAATGTGAGATTAACTAGTTAACGGGCAAAAGTCTCCCCTTGTAGAGAAATATTGTGTCACTTTTAGCAGAATACGGTAGGGAGTTTACGATCTGCGACGCAACAAACACGACGACGCGTGTTGTGAACAAGTAAAGTTTTCATGCAGACCAAAAAAAAACGAGTAATATTTTATCTTATATTAGAGGTATTTTCAACAGCATCAACAAGTCGCCAGGCAAAGCCATTCGACAGCTTGAGGGCAAAGGGAAATGTTGCTACGACGTTCGAGGTGCCAAATAAATTCGGTCTTACAGCAAAACCTCGTTGGTTTTTTCGCGCTTGTCTGTTTTTCAGGTTATTTAATTGAAATGGTATTTGATTAAGCAATACAATTCTCCATTCATTGGTAGAAGTTGGGATCGCGTCGTAGATCGTAAACTCGCGAGAATATTCAGTAAGATGCAATGATATGCATCACCACTTTCGAGGGTGGCGATGACAAGAAAAGATTTTGGCAGATAGTCTAGCTAATCCCCCAACCGCACGATCTCCGCTTGACGTGTGAAATCGTTTGCCGGTAGACGGAGTAAAATATGGAAGTAGACAGCATTTGTGTGCTTTGCTAGTGAATGGGTTAACAAAAGAACTTGGCATATAGTGACATGGCCGTTTTAAATGAATACTAAGAAGAAGGGCATTAGCCGTTTGCGCATTAGAAAACGGACAAATCGTCTCAGTCGTAGAAATCGTCTGATGTGAAAACGAGTCGGACGAAATTTCAGAGGAACAATATCGTCTAAATTTGTCCGACCCCCTGTTCGTCTGTTACAACGATTTTCCGAAGACGACTTAAGCCCGTTCTCCACTACGCGAATTTGTTCGCGCGAAGAAGAAATCTGGCAATGTGAGTGGCTCGTTTTCGACATTTTCACGGCAACTAACTTTGCTAGCGAATCACATTGCCAGATTTCTTCTTCGCGCGAACAAATTCGCGTAGTGGAGAACGGG
>JAODVM010271346.1:0-12361 GCA_025400095.1 Phenganax marumi | reverse complement strand
TTGGAGGAAAAAGAGAAGAAACGTTGTGGTGTGTGTGAAACCTGCCAGAAAGCAGACTGTGGATTGTGCTTTGCTTGCCTTGATATGACAAAGTTTGGTGGAATGGGATTGTCTGAACAACTGTGTGTACAGCGAAGGTAAGTTTGTTTCTTCACCTACAGTCTTCACTTTTTGCATGATGTGCAGAAACTTCCTTCTCAGTGGTTAGTCCATCTAGTGGCCAGTCTCAATTTGATAATGAACATTGCCTGTCATTTTGCCATGCACCAGTTCGTCCATAGCATTTACTCTTCGCATCTGGGGCCGGTTGTACAATAGCGCTATCCACCGGAAAGTGATTTTTTAAAACATTCGTAAAATTTCTCGTCAATCGTTATGAAACAAGAACAATTAAGATAAATGTTCATAGGCTAAAGGCCGCTAAGTTGATTTTGTTAGCCAATATGAAAGTTTGGCCGTTTTTTGTCCAGTATTACGAGGGTTGAAAAATCCACTATCCAGTGGATAGCGCTATCCACCTTTCGTACAACCGGCCCTAGTTAATTTTCTTTGAAATATGTTTTGAGTATCATGTGAGATGTTGCTTTGAGGACAATAGGTGATGATGATGATGACGTGATTGCAGATAATCCCTGCAAGGACTTTCATAACTTATTCACAATTCAATGAAATAAAGTGTACTATGTACATGCATTTTTTTAATCTGTGATATTTTATATTTATTATATTATTTATTATATTTATTATATTATATTGTGATATTTTATATTTTATATTTAGATATTTTATTTTATATTTATACATGTTATAACTGCTATGGTATTTTTTCGAATCTGCATATCCTAACTCCTCATCAACTTTCTCTCTTGGAAGAAATCGGTATGTCTGGAGAAAACCGCCAAATTTGGCAGAGTAGTTGATGAACTTTTTTCACTTAAGGCTTGTTTTCCACTTGGCAAAATTTTTCGAGCGAAAAATAAATCTAGCAACGTGATTGGCTTGGAAAATAATTCCCCGCGAAAAAGTCGAAAGCAAGCCAATCATGTCGCTAGATTTATTTTTCGCTCGAGCAAATTCTCGTAGTGGAAAACCGCCTTAAGGGAACTTTTGGCCTTAGCAAAAATCACAAGCGCAACCCTCAGACGTGAAAGGCACTCGTTCTAACAATTTCACGAATTGGTAAATCCATAGATAAACGAATTATAAACATACAAGCAGGCAGGAGTAAAAGTGACCTGCTAGTAAAAGTAATACTATTTAAAAAGTGTTTTGAGAAATCGCTTTTGGATATAGTATGTTTTATAATGGATCCACATATAGAACATACATACCTGTGCAACATATATTTTATATTTTATACTTCAGATGTTCTAAAATGGCTGAGGAAGATGATAAAAAGCAGAACTTTCCAAATAGTCCAAACATTGTTGAAATTGAGGTATGAAGTGCATGACAGCGTAAAAATTATATGATTTGATGTATTCAGTGCATTTCAGAATCTATATTTTCTGTGCAATTTAAAATTTCTGATATCTAAAGAAACATGCTTTGTAATCTCCAGTGAACCAGCACAAGGGTTAATGAGAGTTGGTAATAGTTCTTTCAAGGTCTAGCTTGACAAAAGTGAATGTTCAAACTCTTGATAGCGTGTACGTAAAGCATTGGAAACAAGCGAAAAAGATTGTGTGATTACCACCTTGCAATTTTATGCTCATCTAATCTAAGCTTTACTGTTTTCAAAAACATTACTTCTAAGTTCATGTAAATAACTTGTGAGTCAAAATTATGTTTAGCACTCTCCGTAGGGGGGACCTGACTGTTTGATGACAAAGCTTGATGACAAACCTTCTTGTGTTCAAAACATTCAAAATTCTATCATAAACTAAAAATGCTTGCTCTCAATTTTTCCTCAGTTCATTGAAATGGAGCTTAACAACAGCTTGTTTTCCTTGTACTAGCAATAGTTCTTGTTGTGAAGCACCCTTTTGAATCGTTGTTCGTTTTGTCTCATAAACTTTTAGAAAAAGTAAATAGTTTTAACTGAATGCTTACTGCGTAGAAAAACGATAGCTTTCCACAATGGAAACTAATTCTAGAAAGTAGGTTTTCTTCCTACTAAGGTATAGAGTATTCACTACCTTTTAGCCAGAACTTCAATGGATTGGCAAAGCTATACTTCATGAAGAAAAGAAGTACTACCAACATGTGCTTGTCAATGAAGAACAGGTAATGTATTTTTCACCACAAAATATCAATGGTAATTCGAGGTACTAAATGAAACTAACAATATATGGTCTATTTTTTGTTTGGATCCCTTTGTGAGTATTTGGGAAGTCAGGGATGAACGTTTCAACTTTAGAGAGTAAAATCTAGATTTATAATTGCTTAATTTTGTCAATGCATGAATCCATACAGGTCCGTAACTAAAATAAAGTATTCTGATTGGCGGACTACGAGATTCGCATCACACCATAAAGAACCTCTCTTTCCTCATGACAAAATGAACAGAAAAGTGAAGACAAGTTTAACAAAAATCAGCTGAAAAATTTTTAATATGCTTTCTTTTCCATGTATGAGCACGAATACCTAGACGGAGTCAGTACCTTTAGCAATACCCAGGACGCTTTCCATTTACACGGACGGACTGGTCAGATCGATCAAAATGGTCTTTGTCCTGGTTTGATCCAAATTTTACAGTCAGATTTGTAACAGGGCAAAACGTTTTGTTTTCCTTTTAAAAATTTTGACCGATCTCACCAGTCTGGCCGCGGAAATGGAAAGCGCACCCAAGCACTTCATGCTTAAATCCTTTGTTCAGATATCGAAATAAATCAGATACACAGTTCCATGAATAATAGCAAGATTTCTGGACCAACCTTCTAGGCTGTTACGAGCAATTTGGCCTAGGAGCAATTTGTATCACATCGTTTCAGGTCAATATTGGGGATTATGTTAAAGTATGTCCTACAGATCCGAAAGTACCACTTTATGTTTGCAAAGTAATTTCCATGTGGGAAAACAAACACGGAGAAATGCTGTTCCATGGCCGGTGGTTTAGGTGTGTGTAATATCTTTTTTAGGTGGCTTCGTATATAATGACTAATGCATAGTTCCTTTTTGCTAGCATCATAAATATTATTGCAAAATTGATCGAAGTTATAGATACCCCAAATTCTACAAAACTATAGAGAGCCACCTTAAGTTCTATTAGTATAATTACAAAGGTGATTATCGAATATTGGGGCCACTGATGGTCAAGCGACCTTCGATTATTACACGATAATCACCAAAGCGATTGTTCAAAATGGCGCCTAGTCACTAATGGTTG
The DNA here is from genome assembly GCA_025400095.1 of Phenganax marumi. Lineage (NCBI taxonomy): Eukaryota > Metazoa > Cnidaria > Anthozoa > Malacalcyonacea > Clavulariidae > Phenganax > Phenganax marumi. The sequence goes on along the minus strand of JAODVM010271346.1, from coordinate 9,033 downwards.
TAATTAAACAATTTGTAAAAAAATAGATGTGTTAATTTACTCAAATAATCATGTTTGTAATTATATTAAAACAAGTACTCGCCTCAGGCTTGGTGAATATCACTGAATAAAAACCTTGACTTCGTCTCGGTTTTCTTCAGCGATATTCACCTCACGTTCGGCGAATGATTGTTAATTGTTTGTAATGGTGCATTGGTTTTCAGTAATATGTATAGGACTCATAGCTTCAACTGATTTACCCATGGGAAGCATTCACAATTCAGTGTAAGCAACACCTGCAATATGGGTAGGGTTTGTACAGAGTTTTACTGTTCCACAAGATCTATCATGCTCCTCATTATTTGACTATTCTTTTGTTGATTTACACGGAACTTTGCAGGCTCATCGTAAGCCAATTAAACATGATAAGAGGAGGATTTTTTGACTTGTTAAAAAGCTTAATGGCCTGGGATGTTTTTCTGATCACAATCATTACCATATATGCATGGTACTATAACACATTGTGCCAACTGTTTTTGTTAGAGTTCTAGAGTTTGCCAGACACATTTTTGGTAATCTCCACTAATCCTTTCTATGCTTTTTTGTTATTAAAACATTTTTTGAGACTACAGAAAATGTGATTAAAGCAACTTATGAAGTATCTAATTTCTGAATTGTTTTATTTTAAAGTCACTGTTGGGACACCATACTTGGCCATACTGGTGATCCCATGGAACTTTTTCTTATTGATCAATGTGATGACAATCCCATAGGTTCAATCCTGGAAAAATGTGTGGTATGTTTGTAGCAACCTATAGGTTGCTTTCGTTCATGTGATTTTGAAATTTTAGATGATAGCCAATTATGTAAAAAATGGCCGTTAAGACTTTCAGTTGACTTCAACGAAAGTTTAAAGCCTGATTCCCATATAGTCGTAAACGTCGTAAAGATAGAGGCACGAACTTTCTGCACATCCGAAATAAAGTATTTTAAAACAAATTATTAGAAAAGCAATAATTGGTGAACAACATGCATGTTTTCTATTAGATGTACTGCCAATAAGATAGAATATTTTGGCCGTTGAGAGATATCGTGATTTCTCTTATACGGTATAGTTACGACTATATATGGAAACCAGGCTTAAGACATAAAGGTTTGATCCCTACTTCACTCATTGCAGTACACCCCACGCAAATGGGAAAAATCGTCAGCAAAATTGTTGACTTGCCCGTCATTTGGTTACATAATCACGTGATTGCAAACGAGCTATAAGTCAGACTGGGACAACTGAAATTTGTATAAACTATATGCCGCACGTATTTAACAAGAGTTTTGGTAAAGTGCATATTGAAGATTTTTGATGTACTTACCCTTATTAAGAATCAAGTGGTCCATGCTTCAAATTACTATTTCAGGGGACAAATATGACTAGCTGAATTTGTTGCAAGTAACTTTAACAAACACAGTTTCATGTTTGTGTGACTGTGCTTTCCACCTGTTTAGCAGTATGAAGAAGCTAAAACGCAGGACTTTTGTAGTCTAAAATGAACGCAGTTTTAGGCGGTGTTGCAACGTGATGGTGCACTTGTGGAGCAATACCCTTCGCCTTCTGTATCTTCATGTCCCATGAATACAAATTAAATGCAGCGTGTTTGAACATGTTAACAATTTTGAATGGTTTCAAATCTACTTCCTACTCTAGAAGTTATTGTTCCGACCTCATACCAAGCATTCACAGGCAATCCTTTATTCTGTGATGGACAAAATGTGCAAACAAAAGTTTTTTGTAGTACCTAGTAAAACCTTTTTACTTTTGATATCAGCAGATATATTTGTTTGGTAAGCGCCAGAGCATAGGTAATAACTTTAGAACAAAGACTGGATAGTCTATGGTATGTTAAGATACTGTTGAAGTGGAAAGCCGCCTTAGCACTATCTTTTTGTGCCAGTTTCGCACGCTTTGTATTTTTTTAGGTTAGGCGTAAAGTTCCTGAAAAAGGTTGGTCTTCCAATGGTGGTAAATCATGTTTGAATAACAACATTGGCAAACGTGGTAAAGAAAACGATTATTTTTATCAGATGTGGTATGTATTCGACCGACTGAGAGTCACTTTGTGAATCTATCTCTGCTTTGCTTCTATTAAATATTCAGAGTATTAAAAAAGGCAACAAAGGAAATAACGCTTCACGTTTTTCACCCACAAAGTTCAAAGAAACATCAAGAATATTCAAAGAAAGAGGCTATCTCGATTTTTATAATGGCCGTGTCATTTTGACTGATGAAACTTGCGAAGTAATTGTCATGGTGTGGGTCACTGCATGTGTGTGGATGTACCAAATTCTTTCATCTACATGACGACTATTATGATAACGACAAAAACGACAAAAGAACAAAGTACATTATGAAACATTGCTATTGCATATGTAAAGGAAAACAACATTAAAGTAACAACGGATTGTCGTTAGTGAGCCTTGCTTTCACAACCTATTAAAAAGACAAAAGATGTAGCTTTTAATGGAGTAAATAGTGTAGTTCTGGTTTCTAGTATATTGAATTTATTTACTGAGAAATTTTCTTGATCCCTTGATATGTCCTCATTGTAACCCAGATCTAAAATGGAGGTACGGAGCTTTCCAAAGGGAGACACATATTCTAGGAACTTTGCCTCCAAGGTTCTGAGATCCTCCCTCTCATTTGTCAGGTACGATGACAAGAATGCTCGTTTTGAGTTGGTGGAAGATTATGAAAAAGATGAAAGTGCTGGATGTATTAGTTGCCTCAGGCAGAGAAAGAAAAAACAGGTACATAATGTTAAGTAATATACATACTGTATATCTGGCTGTTTTTCAATGTGTTTAGAATTGAAACAGATGCAGAGTGTTGAGTATGCGGTATATTCTTATAGTACTTTTTCCATTTAACCATTAAAAAGAGGTTCTTCTATGTTGCTGCTGATAAATGATAAGAGCTTCACAGCATCAGCGATATATGAGATATTCCACAATTACAGAGAGGTTAAGGGGCACATAAGAGCCAGGTTTGAATTTTTATTTGCTCATTTAAAGTTTGCCAGATATTCATGAATTTACATTACGACATTATGAAAAGAATTTTGCAAACATATGAAGACATATCCCCGAGACAAAACTATACAGTGACAGAGACAACACAACATTGAGAACCAATTATCGTGGGCTCCTGACGTATAAATTCCAAGCAACATTAAATTCTACTTATTTTTGTGGAGAACCCATTTTACTAGGCAATCTGTGCCCTACGAACAAGATCTTGTTTTATTGAATATCCCTTCAACTCTAGGTTTACAAACTACAGAATTGAGGAAACACGTGAAAAATAAAAAAAAACTTATGGTAACTGCTTTATTTCAATTGAATTGTTTTCAATGTCTTTTGCATTTAGTACGAAACACCTGAATTGGGAGAATCATTGAAGTGTGGTGACGCACAGTCGAGTCATCAGTTGTTCAGGTACAAGATAATTTAATCTTCAAGACGCTTGCTTTTATTTTGCACCCATTAGTTTTTCAGAACCCGCATCTCGATATTCTATGTGCTTTTGCATTTTGTGCATCTATTTTCTTTCTGACTTTTCCTTTCCATTTGGCCATTTTAAATTTGTGAGCTTCACTATCAAATTGCTTCAAAAAAGTTCTCTACTATTTTACTGTGGAAGTATGTATTATTCTCAAACAACTTTAAATGGATCTCTATATTTCTTATGCTAATTCGTATACTTTTGCAGGAATTAGCTTCAAAAATATCAAAATTTAATATAGGTAGAGAAAAATGTATTTCAAATAGATGTAATTTTAGTCACAACTACATATACTTTACCAAACTGTTAGTTTCTCATAGCATAGCCATATGCCATTACCATTTACGTTTGCATTTACGGAAATGGAAAAGATAAATAAATAACATAAATAAATAAATTTATTCATGACAAAAAAATACCAGTACTGGTATAGAAACATTAAAGAACAGTTTAATTATTTACAGCTTTTCAAAGTTCAATAAAGTATCAAAGCAATATTTGGCTACCAGAGTATTTGTGGATTTGTCCTTCATTGCAATGATAAAAATAAATAGATAAAGTGAAGAAGAAAAAAGAAGATAAAGATAATGTGTGTTGTAATACGAATCCAGCATGACATGAATAAACATTTACTTTCCGGCTTTGAATTGTAGTCTCACAGTTCCACAATGTACCACAGTTCAAATATTGCACAAGCCAGTTTCTCAAAGCAAATATTAAAACGCTTAGAGATACTCATAAGTTGAGCTCTCTTGAAATCTTGACAAAAGTGCACATAGTTATTTCATAGGGCTCGCCGTTAATGTAAAGCACAAACGCATGTGTCGTTGGCATAAGCAACTTTTGTTTGTATTTGCGTAGACCCCTGCTACGTACTTCGACCAGTAGTTGCAGAGACCTGAATATGTCTTTGCAATAGGAATGTAGAAGAGAAGTTTAAAATGCTTGATGCGAAACCACATCGACAGCATGGATCAGACACAGTTGCTTGCTGCAATGGTGATGCAGCAGCGAAATGTAGTTACGGGAAAGGTTCCAACGAAGTCTCGTTCACTAGCAGTCCATCAGGCCTGAACAAACGAGCATTGTATAAATACAGCCAGCAAATTTTTTCGGCGGCATTTCTTGAACAAGATCGGCAGTAATAAGGCCCAGACACACCGGACGCGATTCGGCAACGCGACGCGATTTTCCATATTTTCAAAGCGAATAAATCGATCCATGGAAGAAAATTTTAAAAGACATGTAGACTAAATAACTAAAAGTACTGTATCACCTTTCAGTATCGGGAGAATCTTAACTAGAATCAAAGTCAACAGTCACTGAAAGTCGAGAAATCGCGTCGTGTTGCCGAATCGCGTCCGGTTTGTCTGGGCCTATATGCAGCAGCAAAGGAAGAGCTACGACAAAAGAGTCAAACTATTGCACTTAAAGTTTGGGACAAAACGGTTGCGAAACATTGGGTATCCGATGATGGAGTGATATATTCAAAAATCCTGCCTGCTTTCATTGATCAAGTGGAAAACTATGCGTGGCCAACGTGCAATTGGCACAACAAACAGATGCAGTCCTGTGTTTTCTGCAAAAAGAAAATTCTGTTCTAGCCAATTTTCCTTCAGAGCGAACAGTATGTAGGCCGCATGTGCATGGCTCATCAAGATTTGCTTACAACCAATCCAAACCTATAGGCCTTATATCGTAAGCTTATCATATCTTGCTTCTACAGAAAAATCTATTGTAAACACTGAAATGGTTACTAAATTTGATTTTTCTTTGCAAAAATTGGAAACTGACCCCTCCGGATTTTCTGTTTAACCTTTCTACCTGTAAAGAGCTTTTTTCAACTCCATTTCTATCTTTTGCATTTGTAGATCTTTCTTTTTCCGCGATGTTTGTTATGAAATCGGTGATACAGTGTACCTCACTCCAGATGCCTTCGATTTCAGGTAGAGCGAGAGTTCATTTTAGTGTTACTCAATTGATAGCACCAGTAGAGTAAGTGATATACTAAATAAACAACAAACGTCTGAGGCTGGTTTTTCAAGAAGTCGATATCTTATCCAGCAAAGGCCGCTTGTGTGAAAGGTGGATAGCGCTATCCACCGAACAGCGCGCTTTTTAACCTTCTTAAATTGAACAAAAAACAACAAAACATTCGTATTAGCCAACGAAATAAACTTATAAACTTTAATCTATGAATATTAATCCTAATCTTACTTCATTATGATCAATGGAAAATTTTACGAATGTTTTAAAAAATCACTATCCCTTGGATAGCGTTATTCACCTTGCATACAACTGGCCCCAGATAAGTCACATCCAATGGATATATTTGCTAAGCCATGTATAGTTTATTCACTGAATAGGGAAAAGCTACACATATATACTAGGAATAGCTATTCGTTGTATAGGGGGGTGAACAGCTATCTATCAGGAAACCCCATTTCGCCATATTTTCACATAATTATAAAAATTATCACACTGCAACATGTTTTTGAATGTGTGTTAGTTGGTGTGTGTGCTTTTGGTGCATGTGGTTTACGCAGGCTAGCAAAAAGGTGTCACCTGTGACTTGAAGGGAGTTTCCTGTACCTAAATAATAATTAATAGTTGCTTTGTGGCAGGCAGCGAATAAATGCATGCACTAGGCATTCATGTTGTTCCAGTTAATTTCAACCGATTCATTTCTTCTGTAAAGCATTAGACTCTATCATCCACCTGACACTAAAAAAGTTCTTTTTCCGTTAAATAGCAATATAAACTATCTCTGGACCTTAAATAAGTTTAATTGGAGATAAAGTAATCCAATGTTGCTGCAATGCAAATTACACACCACATGCAATCTTATTGGGTAGTGAGTCATTCAGAGGATAAAGATGTATCTACCTTTTGAGAAACCGGCCCCAGTGTATTAGATGTGAAATGTGAACATATGGAGTAGACAAGGCATCAAAAAACAGATGTACTTTCTTGTTTAGTGCAACGCTTGATGCCTCCCAGCAAGTCTCACCACAAAAATTATGCAACAAGTTCAAGAAAAAGGTAAGTGCTATTTAGTTTAATCAAAATTGTAACAACCCGCAAGGTCCCTTTATCAGCACCAAGTTCATTTAAGTTGCAAAGAATAAATTTCAGTTCCTTTCATTCGGGTATATATTCATATCTTTCATCTTAATTTTTGTTGCTTTCATCCAATACAAATGCCACTCACCGTGTGGAATATGTTATTGCAGATGAATAATCTACAGAACTGCTTGGTCTATCTCACTAGACATCGTTGCATGTTTGTCTTTAAAGAAGACATTTCTTGATGAAAATCATACAATACTGCAACAAGCCGTATATCAACCTTTTAATATTTCTTTAGAGATCAGTGAATTGAATTTTTGAGTAGAATTAAACAAACTTTATTTAAACACGCTACCCTCATCACCCTGAAGACAATTTTCGTGAGGGGCGTCCCACAAATTATATTACCAACGAAAATGTATAAATTAAATAGGAGTTAAAGTATAATAATGAGAGTAAGCGCACACACCCCCACCCCCCACACACCCCCACATGCACATTGAAAAACTTAAAATCTAAGACTATTCGATGTCTGTCTCAGTTGCTACATTATTTTATCAAATTTTTGAAGCTACCGAACGAATTTGTTTGATTTGCCTGTTTAAGTAAACTATTCTATAGCATAGTACCACTATATTTGAACTTCTTTTTAAATATTCAGTTTTTGGTTTAGGAACTGACAGATTAATATCATGCAGCATTTCTAAGGTTATATAATTACTAAGATTTGTTTCCCTTGCAACAAATTTACTCCTTAAAATCAGAGCTGAGTTGTTATTCAATACTTTAAACATCAAGACTGATTTATTCGTTTTATGTCGGCCATTCAGATTTTTTCACGACATAGCATAGAGCGAAGCTGTAGACCTGGATCATACATCTAGCCCCTGTCGTTATTCTTGCTGCCCTTGTTTTGTAATTTTTGTATTTTTACTTTAAGTCCACTGCACTTTGACTCCAGTTCGAGTTACAGAAGCTCTTTGAGTTCAAACAAACAAATTTTGTTCTCTTGTTTGCTTTCATGGCTAAATTAATATAAAAATTGTTTTTATAACTGGTCTGCCCTCAGTTCTTAGTTGAGACAAATAAGCATCAGCTGCTGTTGAAATTCTTACAACAATTCTTTCTTTTCTGAGAATGAGGACATCTATCCTGAATATTACCGAAAACAACCTACTTCCTCAAGGCGCAAATCTTCTGTTCCAGCTCAACCATTTCGAATTGGTAAGAAACTAGTGAACTCTAAGAAAACTGGAACGATAGCTCCATTCACTTCACAAAAAGTTTCATGCTTAAGCAGGGCCCTAGTAAAAATATCAGGCTCACTTACTTAATGGAACTGAGGTCTTGTAAAGAATATTATCAGCAGGTGGGAGCAAAAACCACAATTTGTAAAAAGGTTGTTATTTCTCAATATTTGGTGTCTTTGTTTTGGTACATTAGCGGAAAAAGTGTAAGAATTAGGAAAAAGGGAAGATGTTTTGTATGTTATCGATGGTAAACTAAAAAGTGAATAGCGCTATCCACTGGACAGTGCATGATTCTTTGTGACCTTCGCAAATTTTCCATTGGTCGTTGCCAGATAAAATTACGACTGATACCTATAGATTAAAGTCCGTAACATTTCTATCGTTGACCAAAATGGAAGTTTCAGCATGTTTTGACCGATTTTATGAAAGTTGAAAAGTTCACTATCCTGTGGATAGCGCTATCCAACTTTCGAACAACCGGACCTACACTGTAAAAAATTGCCCACAAAATTCATAGTTGCAGATATGGAGGATATTTAAATGATAAACCTATAATAAAATTTAACTCACTCTACTTCTAAGGTAAAATTCTTTCAATTGCCCGAGTATCAAACTCAAGCGAAAACTCTGTTGATATCGAAGTTGGCATTAGAAAGTTCTACAGGTATAGATCTATAGTGCTCTATTCTAACGATGCTTCTTAATATCACATGTGGTTGTGCATTTATATCATACTTTTAGACCTGAGAATACACACAAGGGGGTAAAGGGTGGATATCGAACTGATTATAACTTGCTATATTGGAGTTTTGAAGGTTAGTTATATGTTATCAAACACAAATTAGTATTGGATGAATGTTTATGCATCCTTATGAAATAGCACAAGTGCATGTAATGGCCTAAGTAGGTTCTAAATAACAAGCTTTGTGATAACAAACCTATATCAAAGGTGTATATTTAAATTACAAAGTCCTAATTTATATTAGCTAATTAGTTATTCAATGTTAATATTCAAATTGCTGGATTCCTTTTTTTTTTTCAGAACTTATACAGCATTTGCATGTCATTTAAACAAAACAGAAGCACATTAAAACGATCGGGATATCAATAACGCCCAAAGAACGACAATAGCGCTATTCGAACATCAATTGTGCTAGTAAGGAAGTTCAACAACAACAC
>JAODVM010271235.1:0-12361 GCA_025400095.1 Phenganax marumi | reverse complement strand
GAACGTCAGCCGGCAAACGCCAAACGTTTACCTCCGGTTTGACGTTTGCCGTTTAACGCGAAGCTTAAGCTCTCTAATGTAGGGAACCCGGCAGCCGCCGAAGTATTTTTTAAATAATGCCTAAGGTAAAAATAATAAAATTTGATTGAAATGAATTTAACTTTTGCAGTTTTACGGGAAATTTAGAATTAGAATTGCCTAAGTTTTCTTTTATTGATGATTTTTTCATTTTGTGGACAATGTTTATTGCTTCCTCCAAAGACTCGGATAAGTCAAGTGCTTGCTTTAATTCATTTCACCTCGATTAGGGAACATTTCTCTTATTGCCTTCATCTCACTTGTTTTACCATGAGCAATTACCCTTTCTTGTTGGGACAAACTGGATCGAGATGGGCCTTTATTATTGTTAGATGTGCTATAATCTTCCATGATGTTGATGGGCCGGCAGTAGCTTGCAAGGTTGAATCATCTGCACAGTCAGTATCTACAACACATGACTCTAAAAGGGACATTTGCCTGATAGCTATTTCTTCCATATCGCCGTCAGAGTCACTTACGCTTTGCCGCAGCTGGCTTTAATTTTCTTGATCACTTCGTTCTAATAATTAAAGAGTTATATGATTATACGCTTTACCAACCTCCTGCTGCTATTCATCCAACAGAAAAATGCGGTTATAGGATGATCTGGTAACGTAACTATTTCTGTTCCATCAGGGTATACAAGTGTATAGCCTGCATCTCTGTCAATAGTACAGTCATGTGCACAGTGCTTTCATGGCTTTTCATAAGATAAAGGCAAAAAAAGTTCAAGCTTTCGAATCGTCGTAGGAATACGAACCATTCTCAGTTTACCTTTTACTGCCTTTAATTCTCCTTTGACTAAGGCAAATAAACCAATTTCAATACGAACTTCCTTGACCTTAGCAGACTTTTCCCTTTCTTTGATGTTTCTTACCGCGCTCTTTCAATGGATTTTCTTTTTCGAAATTCATTGAACGACTCGATGCGAAGAGCTGGGTCAGTTTGTATCTCTCTCGGCGGCTAGGAAAAGCTAGAGGGTGTTGAAAATGAGAGTCCTGGAATGCTTCTCTCAGCTATTGCTTCCGTTTTGTCAGATCTTGAAGATTCAAAGGCCAGCATATTACCCCACTGATGACAAAATCGAAAAGATTCCAAAACGTCTGAATTGCAATTTTTACACCTCATACTTCATGTAGTTTCCCCTTTAAATGCTTGCAAAATGCAAATGTGTTTTTGTGTTTGGAAATGTGTTTTGCGTTTGCAAATGTGTTTTGTGCTTGCAAATGTGTTTTGCAATTGGAATAAATAAAAACGCATCATGTGAAGGGCAAATGTGCTTGTGGTTAAATATGTTCCGTGTTCTCTTAAAAAATGCATCAAAGCAGTGTAAAGGTGATTAAAACCGTGAGTTATGCTTTGATTTGTCTCTTCTGTTTTGCACTTTTGGGCCACCGTACATTTCGAACGCAATTAACAACATTTTAGAGCTGCTTCTAAATAAACACTCCCCTCATTATTCCGCCATTTTCAACGCAATTTTAAGGAGGAAACTTGCCGAGCATCCGCAGTTCATCATTTTTGCGTTAGGCCAAGCGCTGCCTATCAAAAAGTGGGCGCAGAAGAACGTTAGGTCTCCGCAGTCATTAGGACGACTAGTTCCACCTCTGTATGTATCTACTCTGTGACTGCGTACTCCAAACAATGATCTTCGATGTTGGCTGAACTTTTTAAAACTTTTGTTAGACTCGAAGAAATACTTGTGATGTGTATTTAAACATAACAGTTAATCAGAACGTAACTATGACTAACAACAGCAAACACAAAGTCAGACAATTTTCGTGCCAGTCGTGCAATTTGTCGACAGCCCCCCTGAAATATATTAGCCGGTACACTTACCTATGTCTGTACTGTCCAACATCTTTCTCAAACTTCCAGCTAACTGCTTTTTAGATTTCATGCAAACTCAATACTATACATGGGCATAGACAGCTGTTGCTATCACCGGTCTTTGAAAAACACATTCCAAAGCCATGAGAAAGACATATTTTAAGTCTTCACCCAATGGTTCCGTTTCTCCAACATCAATATCTATCACCCCACATTCATCAGGGCATGGGAAGCAGAGGGGGCATGGGGGCATCCTACCAATACTAGAAATGAGGGGCTGCCCCCTCAATAACTTTCCACAATTATATTTTTCCTATGGCATTACAGTGGTGTAAAACTATATTGGGTCGCTGTTTACGATATTGATTTACGATTTTAAACAGCCTCAAAATGCAGGACAGGGCATATTATTAGAGCCTTTGGAAATCAACAATTTCCCCAGGGGAGCATGCACCTCGACTCTCCTAGCAGATCTAGCACCTCCAGCACCTGATTATGCCTCCCCCCCCCCCAATAATTTGGTCCTTCCTACACCTCTGTTATTGGTGATTTGCTTGATGTTGGCAAAATGTCTCGATTTTGTATAAAACATAAACAGACAAATGGTGAATAAAAAGAAAATCTGCTAGACAAATCTGGATTTTCACTTCCCAGCCTGAAATACATACAAGGTTGCCACATGGGTTGCCTGAAGTAATGCAAATTTCCCGCGATTTTGCAAACTATTTCCAGTGACTATTTCTCGAATGTCTCAAAATTAGCCAATCACGATGCTTATTTTTAATCTTTTCCGGAAAGTACCAAGTACCATAACAAAAATTAAGTGCGTCACTACGTGACTCGGTGACTGCCCACTGCGTACTCCAAACAATGACCTTCGATGTTAGCAAAACTTTTTAAAACTTTTTCTAGACTCGAAGAAATATTTGTGATGACAGGAATTGATGCTGGTATTGTGGTTTTAAAACAACTGGAAGATCAAGAAAAATGGATAACAGTTTTACATAAAATTGGCGAGCAGTGTGCTGACGTACCACAGTTTCCTATTGATCAACACGATGATTATCGTTCATTCACTTTACAAGAATTGTCAGCCTTGAAGTTTACCGAGAAGTTCAATTTTCGTGGTTGGTTATCCTATTATTGTAATCTAATTTTTAAACATTGTTTTATTATACAGTACTCGCTCCTCATTGATTTACATTTGAAGTAATGTACAGTAGTGTAGCACTGTAGAACCAGTATTTTAAGTTTCAATGCGACGCCCTGGGGCCGGTTGTAAGAAGCCGCTTTAGCGCAAACGGTGGATAAGATCAAAAATAGAAGTATGTTTACATACATACTCCTTGTACAGCCAAACTACAAGTTTTTCGAAATAATCATGTGCCCTGCTTATGTATCTAAGAGACACACTATACCGGAATGAATTAAAAACCCAACGTTTCCCATACATGGGAAACGTTTTAGCGTTCACACTTGCTAAAACTGTAGTGCAAGCGTCTACCTAACGCTTTTGTTGAAGATCAGCAGATGAACCAAGTTAGCTATGTTTGTTTCCGAAATTGTGTTGCAAACTAAGTCTGAGTACTTACGCGTCAAAATATAGCACTGTAGAAACAGTATTTTAAGTTTCAATGCGTCGCCCTGGGGCCGTTATACGAAGCCCATTTAGCGTAAACGGTGGATAAGCTCAAAAATGGAAGTATGTTTACATACATACTCCTAGTACAGCCAAACTACAAGTTTTTTAGAAATAGTCATGTGCCCTGCTTATCTAAGAGACACACTATACCGGAATGAATTAAAAACCCAACGTTTCCCATGCATGGGAAACGTTTCAGCGTTCACACTTGCTAAAACTGTAGTGCAAGCGTCTACCTAAAGCTTTTGTTGAAGATCAGCAGATGAACCAAGTTAGCTATGTTTGTTTCCGAAATTGTGTTGCAAAACGTTTTAGCGTTCACACTTGCTAAAACTGTAGTGCAAGCGCCTACCTAAAGCTTTGGTGAACATCAGAAACCGTGCTCAAATTGTAACGGCAAAAGTTACGCTTTCAAACCAATTTGCACCGGCAAAATGTGAACGCGATGGGCAATTGTGACTTTTTTTGTGCCGTTTTCTAACCGTACCGACATAGTGTGAACGTAGACTAAGTGACGGTTCAGCAAATAGGATTGGATTCATTATATTTACAAGATGCGAGGAACCGGTTGTAAATTCCGGCTAATCCACCGTTAAAGCTAAACGGGCTTCGCGTACAACCGGCCCCAGACTAGTAAAATCATCTGGTAACAGGCGTAGTCAAGAGAAAGAGTAAAAATGTAACTAGTCGCACTGGCGTACACTGAACCATAATGGGTTGACAAACTTTTAGTTTTACATAGTATATTTATATTTTCATATTATGTGCACTGATATAGAATGCTTTTCAAAGGTGAGCACATGTTCAGTGGTTGGCTGTGTGAACCTGCAGGGAAAATTGGCAATTCAAGATTAAAATCCATCAAAAAGAAACTCAGAAGAGTGAATTACTTTGACAAACTAATATCAAGATATTCATATCCACCCATTGCATACTTTTTCGATATTGGTGGATTTCTATGTTTTCCACTGTTTTGCAGACATTTTAAGGTAATGTAAACTTTGTTCAGTACCATGCTTCATGCTGGAGATAAGATACCATTAGCCAGCAAGAATTTACTCTAATTGATATATCACTGTAGTAGTATTACACTGAGCTCATGCATGGAGAAATGCACTCCTATCAAACGTGTCTATAAATAAATTAAATGCATTGATTGCAGAGTCAAGTGATAAGAATAACAGAAAACAGGTTGATGATACGAGAAGTGTTGGATAAATGCTTTGCTATCTTACAAGAATCTTTTCCAGACAATGTCTGCTATTTTGAAGAATCTGCTTCAAAAGATTACAACCATTTACACAAGAAATGTCACCAAGCTGGATAAGTATTATTTCTTCAAACCAAAGACTCACTTTAGCAGGAATGCATCCCATGATTCTTATAAATGTGCAAATAGTTTATTAATATTTTATAAATAATAATTTCATCAAAATCTTATTACAAATAATTAACACATGTGTTATAAATTTCTCTAGATAATATCAGTAGGCACATACTGTCACATACTGCATTCATAACCAAATAGGTTATAAAGTAAACTTAATACATAATTGAACTTCCTGAAGCATGCAGCCATAATGATTATTGTTAAATAATGATGAAATGTCGACCCATACAATAACTCAGAACAAAAAGATGGAGATATATCAATTTTATGCTGAGAGCTAATATTTAACTTCATGCTGTTTTGAGAATAGTGGTCAACTGTCATATGTGTGCAGGGGAGTTTAATAGAATATGGCCTGTGGTGATCTTATGTATAATTTTAAATCATACGTGGATTATCAACTTAACTTTCAAGAAATGTAGAAAAGCATTTGATTGGTTCTTAATTTACGTGACATAATTTTCTGGTCGAAGCAGACGAGAATTCTCACTGGCGTCTTCACTGTGGTGACTCTGAACATGAACAATGGGTTCCGGATCACTCTGTGAAGAGAGAATAGAGAATATTGAGGTTCATCAAGGGGGACTAGCCAGCATCAGAAGTAGACAACCCTAAGAAAGAGACTGGCTAGAAAGCACTGCAGTCATGCTTTTCATCATTTATCAAAAGGCTAATTTTTCTCAATTTAGGGCACATGTTGCAATCACAAACTAACTAAGGTTCATATAGGGTCAGACAAAAGAAAAGACACTTGCAATAGCACAAAATGTATGGTCCTGCTTGTTTTTTGGCAAGATCACAGGCACATTTGAAAGGCAAATGTTTTGAATAGTCAAATAACTTACTTTCTTTTTGCACCGAAGTAGCAGCAAACCAACAACAATCAATAAACCTCCAATACCAAGAAGCACATATTTTCCAATGTTGACAATTTTCATACGAAGATAAACATCTGTTTTAAATTTCTCAGCAGAAACTTCATCGATACAGGCACTCTGTACAAGAAAACATATCAAACTGGCTGCATGCTTAAAACAGTGAGTTGAACTGGTTTAGAGAACTTAGTTACTGCTGCAGCAACTCCTTTTAATACGCAACCTCTTTCAAGATTTCATATACGTTACAGGAATGTACTACCTAGCTACCTCCACTCGAAGGAGCTCACTGTAGAGACTCCAGATAAAGTACAGACTGAGGGTATGGCAACGATTCATGTTGAAAAGCTGTTAGTCGCTTTTGGGTTAAGAGTCATAAGACCTTGCAAAACTGTTCATATAAATAGTCATCCACAACGTAAGTTGCTTGTCTCTGCTTGGGTCAAAAGCCAGGAGATTCCAAACAGAGAGTATCGGACATTTAAAAATAACTGTAGAAAAGTGTAGATGGCTTTTGGCGAACGTCACTTGTGTATAAAGCTCACCTATGATAGTTAACAAGCTTTAAAAGTTGAAATATAAAGTTTACCTCATTTACAAACAGCACTGGAAGAAACACCTTTCTTAACTTCTCAAATTGGCTAGAAAACGAGCAAAATTACTAGTGAGCTAGCGTTGTTTTAAAAGGCTGATGTCCACTTCAACCGTATCGTAGCATACCGTAGCGTATGTCTTTCTTATAAATCATTAGCTAAACTCTGGCTCTGCATGCTCACGAAACAAAGAGACACGCTACGTTACGCAAGGCTACAGTTCATAGACAAGTTTCGCGAATTCACATCATTGAATTCTACTATTCGCGGCCGTGATTCCTCTTGAAACTGTTTGTCTAATCATGTTCTTTTACTGCAGTTTTAAGCACTAAACTCATCTTAAACTGGGTAATTCAATCAATCCCTAAACTAGGTGATTCTATCAAATTTGAAACTAAGTAATTCTATCAATTCTTAAAACTATGTAATTCCATCAGTTTTTAACTTAGGTACCTTCATCAAATCTTCAAGCTACGAAAGTGCATCAATTTTGAAACTTGCATAATTTCATCAACTTTTTCGAAACTACGTAGTTCCATCAATTTTGAAACTCATGTAGTTATATCAATTTCAAAACTTACGTAATTCCATCAACTTTGTCTACAGCAACATTGATTTGAATTCTTTTGTTAGCTTTCATCGTGATTCCAGTAATCTACATGAGAAGAAATATTAAGTTCCTCGCACGCACTTCAATTCTTTACTCCCAAAGCCCACTGCACATTTCACCTTGTTGCGTACAAGCTGTAACTAACGTATTGATCAATTTCGTATTTTTTTTACAAATTAGTGTACACAGAATGCGTTCATTTAAAGGTGTGAACTAGACATCGCACGTCTGCAGTGTGTATCAATGTGATGCAACAGATTTTCGGACGCCCATAGTATGCAAAGTTACACTTAATTTCCCAGTTCCCGAAACAAGCAATATAGTTTAACGGCATCCTGGCTAGGGCCTCTGGAGCCTGGAACCCAACCTGGAACCTAAATGAATGTTTCACTTGTCCCTCTCCCGGTTTCTCTGAATGCCCCTGAGCTCCTGGCGTCAGAGTTGATGCGTTATTACTCATTTTTACACAGCATGAAAAGGGCATCTTATTTGTGCTTCAAGCAAACGTCTTCCGGGAAATAATATTTCTTACCGGTTCAACTGAAACAAATGTGCTGTGGGCCTCTTCGTTTGGATTCATTCCATTCACAGAATTGATAACAGATTCGTTTGCAAATAGGAAATGTGGCAATGATACGACGACAGGAACTTCTAAGTATTTATAAAAAAACAACAACACGTCTTTATACTCAGAAAAATAAATACAATATTACTTCTCCAAATTTATAAATAGTATTAGAGCTTCAAAGGGTCATTTAGTATATACAGTAAATGAACATGTGAATGGATGATTCAACTCTTGATCAAGACAAGCAGAAGGAAATCCATCATCACCCCTTATTAAAAGAGCATCCTAAAATGGCAAAGTTTGGTTGCTAAGTATTGCAAAATGTGAAAAATATAGCAGCGCGAAGTTTTGGGTATTAAGTGCGGTTAAAAGCAACCAGTTTTGGGCCGAAACTGGTTAAAACTTCCGCACGCAATACAAATATATACATGGGGTGCAAACTTCGAAAGGCTATATTTCACAACATATTGCAACCAAACTTTGCAGTTCTACTTATTTTAAGCTTGGTTTCCATATAGTCGTAAACGTCGTAAAGGTAGAGTCACGATACCTCTCAACGGCCAAAATATTCTATCTTCTTTGCAGTAGATCTCATAGAAAGCATGCATGTTGTCCACTAAATATTGCTTCGCTAATAATATGTTTTGTAATGCTTTATTTCGGATGATTAGAAAGTTCGTGGCTCTATCTCTACGACGTTTATGACTATATGGAAACCAGGCTTTAGGCAGCTGTGATGACCGATTACGTGGGTTCTTGTCTAGATCAAAATGTCTTCATTAGCTGCCGGAACCATCCACTGTATGATGAAAACAAAAGTGCTTGTTTCGCATAAGTTTGGTAACGTGCAGTGTACAAGTTTCTCTTACTCATAGGTTGACAAACGCTGATATCCAACAGCCCATCAGGAACACAAGAAAGATTGTTAGGAACACAAAAACCAGCTCGAACATCTGCAGTGTATTTAAAAAGTTCTGGAGGAGCAAAATATTTCCACAACGTAATACCGCGAACATCAATTGTTGAATGATATCGCAGATACAATGACCTGGAAATAAAAAAAATCTATAGATGGTAAAAAGATGGTTCAAACTGTGAGCTATTATTTGAACTTGTACTACACATTTTGGTTTCCAGGCTCCCAAAATTCCAAAATGGGGGGGGTCTTGGAATAGGGAACAAGCTCAAAGACAAAAACAAAGTATTAATGAAATACGGACGAGTATAACTTGAAAAAGAAAGAGTAATAGCTGGTTCCCTGATTGGGTATTCTGAATACAAATACCAGAGCGCTCTTCAGACATGCAATGAAATAACGAATACAACCCCCAAAGCCTCAAAGTAGTTGTAGTCAGAAAACTAAGAAGGGTAATTTCACGATGAACCTTCTTGAACTTTCAGTGTGTTTTGCAATAGTCGGACGCAGTCGCTGCGGTAATACTGCTGTTCAGAGAAACGTTTTGTAGTGGCTATAGAAAATAAGACATAAATCTATCTTTTTGCCTTACCTGCAAACATCCTTGACAAACGTATGCAGGTGCTCATCTTGACTTATGTAAGGATGAAACATGGAGGCATCTACGAATAAGAACATTGAATAGTTTTTGAACATTAGAAAAATGAAAATGGAAACTTGCGTTCATGGAATAACCGGACGATTTGCGAACTTGGAAAATTTATACAAAATTTTTGGACTTCGCACGGCTATATTTTCCACACTAGTCAACATTATACAACAAAATTTTGCAACGTTACTAATTTTATGATGCTTTATATAGCTGCGTTAATATCTTTATCAAAATCAAAATTTTGTCCATCATGCAATGGTTCCATTCAACTGGCTAAAATAGATAGCCTATACAGTTCAAACTAAAGGTAGTCAGAGACTTCCTTGTGCCAAGTGAACTAGAAATGTTCATATCCTCGAGTTTCTTTATATTGATTGCCAGCACGTTTTTACTGTACCCTAGATGCATAACAAGCATTGTCACGAACCTGTTCCGTTGATCATATTCGCCCATTTGGTATGCCACCATGGTAGAGTTCTACACAGAAGTAAAACAATTCAAAATTCTGTTTTCTTAAATTGTGTGAACAAACTTCGAGTTTTTGCACATTGTCTTTATCATTTAATAGTTACTCTTTTGTCTGTACTGTCAACATACTACGCATTATGGACAATTCTCATTAGAGACTAAATTTTTCAATCTAGGCAAAAAGAAGTAAATTCAACTGCGCAGCTGGAATGAACGTACTAGATGCAGTAAAAGTACAAAGTGTGGTCACGAAATGTTGTAAAATGTGGGAAAGATAGCCCTGTGAAGTTTGCAAAGTTAGTGTATTTTTCCATTTCGGGCGGAAACTGTTACCATTTCTGGGTCATTCTATGGTCATTGTCCGCTCAAATATGGCAATAATTTCCGCACGTAATAGAAATATATACTAAATTTGCCAACTTCGCAGTGTTATCTTTACCGCATTTTACAGCATTTCGCGACCAAACTTTGCAACTTTACTACATCCAATATGTTCTTTCCAGCTACGCAGAAGAATTTACTTCACAGGCGTACGAGGCGGGGAGGCTAGGGGGTAGCAGAGGAAAATGGCATTTTAAGAGACTCTAGTTTTCAACATCTCCTGGGGGGGCATGCCCCCGGACCCCCAAGGAATTCTCGCGCCTTCGGCGCTCAAAAATTGCTAAGCCCGTACGCCTAAGATACACTTCTTTTTGCCCAAATCAAAACTTGGTCTATAATGAGAATTGTCCATTCGTGACAAAATAATGAACCCACGCCGTTTAAGTTAATTAAAAAACTTTCGTCTGGTAGTTAAACAAATCATCAATATCTACAGTACAGAAGTTTACTTTTTTATTTATAATGATATTTATCCAGGATACCCACATCGCTAGAGTGTTTTTCAATGGGGTCGTGCATGATACAATCATTAATAAAATTACAAAATTCACTTACACACAGATACACATACACATATAATACACATACACACTACGCACACACACTTTTGTATACATATCAATAAACATACTTATATGTTATCATTGTTATGTGACCTTAGTAAAGATTTAAATTGACTCAGAGAATCAGTGTTTCTGACGTTTACATCCTGTTCAAGTCCGACATGGAAGCTTTAGACTCAAAAGTCTTTTTTGCTCTAGACCTACTATTGTTGGCGAGATATACTTCAAAAACAGGACTGGTACATTCCATTCTAAAGTGTTTTGAACCTACTTAATCACATAGTAAAACAAGCGCGTTAACACATGCAAATGCTTAATAATTATTGGATGATGCTGAGCGTGATATTGAGAAAGCAGAGGTTGGCGTTATCTGCCGTAGTCGTAGTCGTAGTAATCGAATAGGAGTAAAGAAGTCGAATAAATTCAGTAAGTAGAAACTACTGTTTGTAGATATGACGTCATAATTACAGAATACATTAATTATTTGTAAATAAGACGTCAAAATTACAAATAGCAGAGGAATTTGCAGGTTGCGAACCAATCAAAAGGGAAGTTTGATCCGATTATCAGTGCGCCAACGCGTACGGTTTACTCTAAAGGCGATTTTCCACTACGCGAATTTGTTCGAGCGAAAAAATAAAGCTAGGGACATGATTGGCTTGTTTTTCCACTTTTTCGCGGGGATTATTTTGCTAGCCAATCACGTTTGCTAGATTTATTTTTCGCTCGAAAAATTCTGCCTAGTGGAAAACAGGCCTAACACCAAACAATTTTCCCCATCAACGAAAACTGTTACATATTACGAAGTAGTGAAGTTAACTAATGCTTTACCGTAGGTTATTGTATGAAACATACTCCCCAAGGCGATTGATGTCGCCAACACCAGTATGAATCTCAGCTGATGTATTCGTGTTATTCGTCTGCAATATTTAGAGCGAATATTGGTGGAACGGACAATTTGCATGATAGACTAAATTTTGAATAGGTTGTTTTCAATCATGTGATTTTAAGAGTATAGATGACTGACAAGTATGTCAAAAATGGGCATTAAAAACTCTTCAATTGACTTCAAGGACAGTTTAAGACATAAAGCTTTGATCCCTCCTTAATGCATTGCAGTGCACGCCACGCAAATGGGAAAAATCGTCAGCAAAATTGTTGACTTGCCCGTCATTGGTCGAAAAATCACGTGATTGCAAACAAGCCATTAAAAAAGTATAGAATCTATCACCACAGCAAGAAAGCGCATCTTAAATTTAGTAAAAATGCAATGTTTCTTTGCGAAACGTAAAAATATGCGGAAAATACAGCCCTGCGAAGTTTGTCAATTTTTTATATTTTTGTATAACGTGCGGAAATTGCTGCCATTTGCGGCTCAAAAGCAGCAATTTTCGCACGTAATAAAAACAAATACATAATTTACAAACTTTGCAGGACTGTAACCACACTTTGCATTTTTACTGAAGTTAAGATGTTCTTTCCGGCTGCATGTGGTGCCTGATTTGCCTAAATCACACTTGAGTCTATTCACTGTTCCAAATGCGCCCTCTTAAGACTGGAAACCCCATTTTGAGAAAATCTCTGAAGTATAACTTATGCAATTTCGTTGTGTAAGGCCCGGTTTAGACGCCGTGCTTTTCATGTGCCGAACTTAATTGCCGTTTCACTCGAGTCAAATAGACCAATTTCAGTGTTTGATTCAGACAGGCGTGCTTTCATGAGCCGTGCCGCCGCGCACTTTGCTAATCGAGTCCTGGGACGAATGACGTTCACTCGACCTATTGCCACAATGGCG
>JAODVM010271124.1:0-12363 GCA_025400095.1 Phenganax marumi | reverse complement strand
AAATTTTGTTAGACTAAGTCCTTGGTTAACTTGACAAAAATTTTGTTAGACTAAGTCCTTGGTTAACTTGACAAAAACTTTACTAGACTAAGTCCTTAACTGACTTGACAAACTTTCGTTAGACTAAATCCTTGGTTAACTTGAAAAAATTTACGTAGACTAAGTCCTTGGTTAACTTGACAAAAATTTTGTTAGACTAAGTCCTTGGTTAACTTGACAAAAGTTTTTTTAGACTAAGTCCTTGCTTAACTTGACAAAAATTTTGTTAGACTAAGTCCTTGGTTAACTTGACAAAAACTTTACTAGATTAAGTCCTTAACTGACTTGAGAAAACTTTCGTTAGACTAAATCCTTGGTTAACTTGAGAAAAATTTTGTTAGACTAAGTCCTTGGTTAACTTGTCAAAAATTTTGTTAGACTAAGTCCTTGGTTAACTTGACAAATATTTTGTTAGACTAAGTCCTTGGTTAACTTGACAAAAATTTCATTAGACTAAGTCCTTGGTTCACTTGAAAAAAATTTTTTTAGACTATAAGCCTTTGGTTAACTTGACAAAAATTTTGTTAGATTATAAGTCCTTGGTTAACTTGGCATAAAATTTTGTTAGACTAAGTCCTTGGTTAACTTGAAAAAAATTTTTTTAGACTAAGTCCTGGGTTAAATTGACAAAAATTTTGTTAGACTAAGTCCTTTGCTAATTTGACAAAAATTTCGTTAGACTAAGTTCTTGGTTAACTTGACAAAAATTTTGTTAGACTATAAGTCCTTGGTTAACTTGACGTACAATTTTGTTAGATTGAGTCCTTGGTTAACTTGACAAAAATTTAGTTAGACTAAGTCCTTGGTTAACTTGACAAAAATTTCGTTAGACTAAGTCCTTGGTTAAGTTGAAAAAAATTTTGTTAGACTACAAGCCCTTGGTTAACTTGACAAAAATTTTGTTAGAGCAAGTCATTGGTTAACTTGAGAAAAATTTTGTTAGACTAAGTCCTTGGTTAACTTGAGAAAAATTTTGTTTAACTAAGTCCTTTGTTAATTTGACAAAAATTTTGTTAGAGCAAGTCATTGGTTAACTTGACAAAAATTTTGTTAGACTAAGTCCTTGGTTTACTTGACAAAAATTTTGTTAGTCTATAAGCCTTTGGTTAACTTGACAAAAATTTTGTTAGACTAAGTCCTTTGCCAATTTGACAAAAATTTTGTTAGACTAAGTCCTTGGTTAACTTGTCAAAAATTTTGTTAGACTATAAGTCCTTGGTTAACTTGACGTAAAATTTTGTTAGACTAAGTCCTGGGTTAACTTGACAAAAATTTTGTTAGACTAAGTCCTTGGTTAACTTGACAAAAATTTCATTAGACTAAGTCCTTGGTTAACTTGACAAAAAATTTTGTTACTAAGTCTTTGGTTAACTTGACAAAAATTTCGTTAAACTAAGGCCTTGGTTAACTTGACAAAAATTTCGTTGAAATAAGTCCTTGGTTAAATTGACAAAAATTTAGTTAGACTAAGTCCTTGGTTAACTTGACAAAAATTTCGTTAAACTAAGTCCTTCGTTAACTTGACAATAATTTTGTTAGACTATAAGTCATGGGTTAACTTGACAAAAAGTTTGTTAGACTAAGTCCTTGGTTAACTTCACAAAAATTTTATTAGACTAAGTCCTTGGTTAACTTGACAAAAATTTCGTTAGGCTAAGTGCTTGGTTAAATTGACAAAAATTTTGTTAGACAAAGTCCTGGGTTAACTTGACAATAATTTTGTTAGACTAAGTCCTTGGTTAACTTGACAAAAATTTTTTTAGACTAAATCCTTGGTTAACCTGACTAAAATTTTTTTAGACTAAGTCCTTGGTTAACTTGGCAAAAATTTTGTTAGACTAGGTCATTGGTTAACCTGACAAAAGTTTCGTTAAACTAAGTCCTTGGTTAACTTGACAAAAATTTCATTAGACTAAGTCTTTGGTTAACTTGAAAAAAATTTCGTTAAACTAAGTCCTTGGTTAACTTGAAAAAAATTTTGTTAGACTATAAGTCCTGGGTTAACTTGACAAAAATTTTGTTAGACTAAGTTCTTGGTTAACTTGACAAAAATTTAGTTAGACTAAGTCCTTGGTTAACTTGACCAAAACTTTGTTAGACTAAGTCCTTGGTTAACGTGACAAAAATTTCGTTAACCTAAGTCCTTGGTTAACTTGACCAAAATTTCATTAGACTAAGTCCTTGGTTAACTTGACAAAAATTTCGTTAGACTAAGTCCTTGGTTAACTTGACCAAAACTTTGTTAGACTAAGTGCTTGGTTAACTTGACAAAAATTTTGTTAGACTTTAAGTCCTGGGTTAACTTGACCAAAATTTTGTTAGACTAATTCCTTGGTTAACTTCAAAAAAATTTCATTAGACTAAGTCCTTGGTTAACTTGACAAAAATTTCGTTAGACTAAGTCCTTGGTTAATTTGAGAAAAATTTTATTAGACTATAAGTCCTCGGTTAACTTGATAATAATTTTTTTAGACTAAGTCCTTGGTTAACTTGACAAAAATTACGTTCAACTAAGTCCCTGGTTAACTTGACAAAAATTTTGTTTGACTAAGTCCTTGGTTAACTTGATAAAAATTTCGTTAGACTAAGTCCTTGGTTAACTTGATAAAAATTTTGTTAGACTTTAAGTCCTGGGTTAACTGGAAAAAAATTTTGTTAGACTAAGTCGTTGGTTAATTTCACTAAAGTTTTGTTAAAATAAGTCCTTGGTTCACTTGACCAATATTTTGTTAGACTAAGTCCCTGGTTAACTTGACAAAAATTTCGTTAAACTAAGTGTTGGTTAACTTGACAAAAATTTCGTTAAACTAAGTCCTAGGTTAACTTGACAAAAAGTTCATTAGACTAAGTCCTTGGTTAACTTGACAAAAATTTTGTTAGACTATAAGTCCTAGGTTAACTTGACAAAATTTTGTTAGATTATGTCCTTGGTTAACTTCACAAAAATTTCATCAGACTAAGCCGTTGGATAACTGGAAAAAAATTTTGTTAGATTAATTCCTTGGTTAACTTGACAAAAATTTTACCAGACTATGTCCGTAATTGACTTGACAAAAATTTTGTTAGACTAAGTCCTTGGTTAACTTGACCAAAATTTTGTTAGACCAAGTCCTTGGTTAACTTGACAAAAATTTTTTTAGACTAAGTCCTTGATTAACTTAACAAAAATTTTGTTAGACTAAGTCTTTGGTTAACTTGGCCAAAATTCGTTAAACTAAGCCTTTGGTTAACTTGAAAAAAATTTTGTTAGACTAAGTCTTTGGTTAACATGTTAAAAATTTTGTTAGACTAAGTCCTTGGTTAACTTGAAAAAAACTTTTTTAGACTAAGTCCTTGGTTAACTTGATAAAAATTTTGTTAGACTAAGTCCTTGGTTAACTTGTTAAAAATTTTGTTAGACTAAGTCCTTGCTTAACTTGACAAAAATTTTGTTTGACTAAGCGCTTGGTTAACTGGACAAAAATTTTGTTAGATTAATTCCTTGGTTAACTTGACAAAAATTTTACTAGACTATGTCCGTAATTGACTTGACAAAAATTTTATTAGACTAATTAACTTGAGAAAAATTTTGTTAGAGTTTTGTTAGACTAAGTCCTTGGTTAACTTGACAAAAATTTTGTTAGACTAAGTCCTTGGTTAACTTAACAAAAAGTTTGTTAGACTAAGTCCTTCGTTAACTTGACAAAAATTAGTTAAACTAAGTCCTTGATTAAATTGACAAAAATTTTGTTACACTAAGTCCTTGGTTAACTTGTTTAAAATTTTGTTTAAACTAAGTCCTTGGTTAACTTGAAAATAATTTTGTTAGATTAATTCCTTGGTTAAGTTGACAAAAATTTTACTAGACTATGTCCATAATTGATTTGACAAAAATTTTGTTAGACTAATTAACTTGACAAAAATTTTGTTAGACTAAGTCCTTGGTTAACTTGACAAAAATTTCGTTAGACTAAGTCCTTTGTTAAATTGAAAAAAATTTCGTTAGACTAAGTCCTTGGTTTATTTGACACAAATTTTGTTAGACTAAGTCCTTGGTTAACTTGATAAAAATTTTGTTAGACTAAGTCCTTGGTTAACTTTTTAAAAATTTTGTTAGACTAAGTCCTTGCTTAACTTGACAAAAGTTTTGTTGCACTAAGCCCTTGGTTAATTGGACAAAAATTTGTTAGATTGATTCCTTGGTTTACTTGACAAAAATTTTACTAGACTATGTTCGTAATTGACTTGACAAAAATTGTATTAGACTAATTAACTTGACAAAAATTTTGTTAGAATAAGTCCTTGGTTAAGTTGACCAAAATTTTGTGAGACTAAGTCCTTGGTTAATCTAGAAAAATTTTGTTAGACTAAGTCCTTGGTTAACTTGACAAAATATTTGTTAGACTAAGTCCATGGTTAACCTAACAAAAATTTTGTTAGACTAAGTCCTTGGTTAACTTGACAAAAATTCGTTAAACGAAGTCCTTGGTTAACTTGACAAAAATTTTGTTAGACTAAGTCCTTGGTTAACTTGTTAAAAATTTTGTTAGACTAAGTCTTTGGTTAACTTGAAAAAAATTTTGTTACACTAAGTCCTTGGTTAATATGAAAAAAATTTTAATTGTTAGACTAAGTCCTTGGTTGACTTGACAACAATTTCATTAGACTAAGTTTTTGGTTAACTTGACAAAAATTTCGTTAAACTAAGTCCTTGGTTAACTTGACAAAAATTTTATTAGACTGTAAGTCCTGGGTTAACTTGAAAAAATGTTGTTAGACTAAGTCCTTAATTGGTTAACTTCACAAAAATTTCATTAGACTAAGTCCTTGGTTAACTTGAAAAAAATTTTGTTAGACTAAGTCCTTGGTTAACTTGACAAAAATTTCGTTAAACTAAGTCCTTGGTTAACTTGACAAAAATTTCGTTGAACTAAGTCCTTGTTTAACTTGAGAAAAATTTTGTGAGACTAAGTCCTTGGTTAACTTGAAAAAAATTATTTTAGACTAAGTCCTTGGTGAACTTGACAAAATATTTGTTAGGCTAAGTCCTTGGTTAGTAGTTGTAGAATGATTCATTCTGACACACAAACTTTCACCTCCAATTACCGCCCCAAAATTAAACGGCTCCTCAAATTTTACGTCTACCTCCAATTACCGCCCCAAATTTAAACTCCTTCCCAAATTTCACCTCTACCTCCAATTACCGCCCTAAAATTAAACGTCTCCCCAAATTTCACCTCTACCTCCAATTACCGCACAAAAATTAAACGCCTCCCCAAATTTCACCTCTACCTGCAATTACCGCCCAAAAATTAAACGCCTCCCCAAATTTCACCTCTACCTCCAATTACAGCCCAAAAATTAAACGCCTCCCAAAATTTCACCTCTTCCTCCAATTACCGCCCAAAAATTAAACGCCTCTCCAAATTCCACCTCTACCTCCAATTACCGCCCAAATATTAAACGCCTCCCCAAATTCCACCTCTACCTCCAATTACCACCCAAAAATTAAACGCCTCTCCAAATTCCACCTTTACTTTCAATTACCGCCCAAAAATTAAACGCCTCCCCAAATTTCACCTCTACCTCCAATTACCGCCCCAAATATAAACGCCTCCACACCTAATTTGCATATCGTTCCACACGACTGCAGAATAATATTCGACGATATATAGTAAGAAACAAATTCAAATCCCTCCTCAAATTTAATAAATGGTGAATTCACCAAATCACGTTTTCAGACAAAAAAACAAAGATCAAAAATCAAACAGAAAACAAAAATGTTATTAAGTAAATGAGTACGCATTTATTATGATTTTTCTTAAATAAAAGTGAACAGAAAACAAAAATGTTATTAAATAAATGAGTAGATCAAAAATTGATTTTTAACAGAAAACATAAATGTTAATAAATAAATAGTGGTTAAATCGGTCCTAACTTAACCTAACTTAATTTAGGACCATGATGTCCAAAAACAACAACAACAGCAATATTAACAAATTAAGGAGTAAACTCCTAGAACCAAAAAAGAGATTTCTTACTAATAAAAAAGAGGATCTTGAAGAAAAAAATACAAACTTGAGAATAGCAAAAAGGATTATACAAGATGGTGTTCTTAATAATTTAGAAATCAAATCAAAATTAGGAAAAACCAAACAAAGTTATTACAAATATCTAGATGAAGCAAGAGACTACTACAAAAAAAGAATTAATGAGATAACAAAACAATTACAAGAAGTAAGACAAAAAGGTAAAGACTATAAAAAGGAAAAACAAAATCTCACTGAAGAAAAATAACAGTTAAATAAAATAAGAGGAAGAGAAGTCTATGACTTAAAAAGATTTATTAGAACTGGTAATTTAATGGACTACTTAAAACCAAAAATAAAAAATGAAAAAAGTCCTAATACAATTGAGTTTAGTTTATATGAAAAAGCAATGAAAGGTGTTGCAAAAAGATATAGATCAAATGGTCCTCATTTTAAAGATCTTTATCAATTTTTCGAAGAAGCAAAGATTCCTCTTTTTAATCTTATAAGAGAAGAACTAATAGAATACAAGGTTAGACTCATTTTACATTGTGTAATGGTGAAATTACCTGAAGAGGAATTTACAGACGCTCATTTTAGTTCTAATCAAGAAGTAATTTTAAAAGGAACAAATTTAGAAGACCTCTATGATAAAATGAGAAAAAAAATATATGAGTCATTAGCCACATATCAAAAGAAAGGGTCTGGATGGACATTTCATCATATTAAACTTTTAGAGGTTGTTGGAAGTAAATATATTCCTCTCAAAGGTTCTTCTTATATTTCTACTCCAAAAAATTTAGCTCTTAAAAAGGCGATTATAAATCCTAAAAATTCTGATCAAGATTGTTTTGTTTGGGCCACACTTATTGCGTTATTTGGAAGAAGAAAATGTCATCCAGAGAGAATATCAAAGTTATTAATAGATAAGAGAAAGACACTAAATCTAGATGGAATTGAGTTTCCAGTTGCTCTTACAGAAGAAAGCAATAACCCATTTTCTCAAGTTGATAAATTTGAGAGACAAAATCCTGGAATACATATTAATATATTTGGATACAACCAAGACATAGTTTATCCACTTAGAATAAACAGAGACCATAATAAAGTGAATGTAAGATTACTACTTCTAGAAGATAGACATTTTACAGTTATTAAAAGTATGAGTAGACTATTATCTAGTCAAATTTCAACAAAAGGTCATGCAAAATTTATATGTGATAACTGTCTAAATGGTTTTGGAAGAGAAGATCTACTTGATAAACATTGGACAAATTGTATAGAAAACAATTGTTCAAGAACAATAATGCCAAAGAAAGGATCAATAATAGAATTTACAAATTTTCATTTTACACAAAAATTGCCTTTTGTAATTTATGGTGATTTTGAATGTCTTTTAAAACCTGTAAATAATAATTTAGGAGATTCAACTTTACAATATCAAAAACATGAACCGAGTGGATTTTCTTATTATATTAAATGTTTTGATAATAATCTTTATAAACCAAAACAAGTAATTTACACAAAAAAGAATGATGATGAAAATTTATCTAAAAAGTTGGTTGAGATGATAGAATTAGAAATGAAGGACATTTATCAAAGATATTTTAGATATTCAAAACCAATTAATCTTACTAAATCGGATATAGAAGATTTTAATAAAGCTACTCATTGTTATGCTTGTAAAAAAGAACTTCTTGAAGATAAAGTTAGAGATCATTGTCATTTTACTGGAAAATATAGAGGAACAGCTCATAATGAATGTAATTTAAAACTTAAAAAACCAAGATTTATTCCTGTTGTTTTTCATAATCTTGAAGGATATGATTCTCATTTGATTATTAAAAGTCTTGGAATTTCTGAAGGAAAAATTAGTTGTATTGCAAAAACAGATGAAAAATATATAAGTTTTTCAAAAGAAGTACTTGTAGATACTTTTAATCACAAAGAAACTGGAAAATTAATTAAAGTTTTTAGAGAACTAAGATTTTTAGATTCATTTAAATTTCTAAGTAGTGGATTATCAGATTTAGTTAATAATTTAGATAAATCAAAACTTGAAAATTTAAGTTTATTCTTTGAAGATCATTTAGATTTACTTTCAAGAAAAGGTGTTTATCCTTATGATTATATAGATTCACTAGATAAATTAAAAGAAACAAAATTACCTTCAAAATCAAAATTTTATTCAAAACTAAATAAAAAACACATTTCTGATGAAGATTATTTACATGCTAAAAATGTTTGGAAAACATTCAAAATGAAATCAATAAAAGAATATCATGACTTGTATTTAAAAACAGATGTTTTACTTTTATCAGATGTATTTGAAAATTTTAGAAAAAATGAGTTTGGAACATCATGAAATAGATCCTCTTTGGACTTATACATCACCAGGATTATCCTGGGAAGCAATGTTAAAATATACAAAAGCAAAAATAGAACTTATAACAGATCAAGAAATGTACATGATGATAGAAAAAGGAGTTCATGGAGGACTTTCACTTATTACAAAAAGATATTCAGACGCAAATAATAAATATCTTAAAAATTATGATCCAAAAAACCCAGAAGTTTACAATCCAGATTTAGATGCAAATAATCTTTATGGAGGTTCGATGATGAAAAAATTACCTCTTAATAATTATGCATGGGCTACTTTAAAAGAACTTATAAATCATTTAAAAGAACCATCTACAAAGTATGGTTATATTTATGAAGTAGATCTTGAATATCCAAATAGTCTTCATGATCTTCATAATGATTATCCTTTAGCAACTGAAAAAACAAAAATAAATGGTGTAGAAAAACTTAATGCCACTTTAAGAAATAAAGAAAAATATGTTCTTCATCATGAAGCACCAAAATTCTATTTAGATCAAGGACTTATTCTAAGAAAGATACATCGAGGAATTAAATTTAATGAATCTGAATGGATGAAACCTTATATAGATTTTAATACAAAACAAAGACAAGTGTGTAAAACAAAATTTGAAAAAGATTTTTTCAAGTTATTAAATAATTCAATTTATGGAAAAACACTACAAAATATTCGTGATTATTCAGATGTGATTTTAGTAAATTCAATAGAAAAAGCTAAAAAGATGTTTTCAAAACCAAATTATAAATCAATGACAATATTTAATGAAAACTTAATTGCAATTCACATGTACAAAACAAGTCTTGTTTTAAATAAACCTAAACAAATTGGAATGACCATTTTAGATCATTCAAAAATTACAATGTACAACTTTCATTATAATTATATTAAACCAAAATTTAAAGACGCAGCAAAATTATTATTTACTGATACAGATTCTCTTTGTTATGAAATTACTGGAAAAAACTATTATGAAGAAATTTCACAAGATCTAGAAGAATGGTTTGATACTTCTGAATTTAATAATCCAAAAATATCTTGTATTAAAACAGGTCTTAATAAAAAAGTACCAGGAAAAATGAAAGATGAACTTTGTGGAAATCAAATATTACAATTTGTGGGTTTAAAACCAAAATGTTATACTTATATTGATTCTAATCACAAGGAAACTAAAAAAGCAAAAGGAATAAAAAAATCAGTCATTCAAGATGAAATTAGATTTAAAGACTACTTAAATTGTTTACAAACAGGAAAAGAAGAAAGAAGAAAAATGAGAATTATAAGATCACACAAACACGACTTATGTACAGAAGAAATTGATAAAATAGCATTAAGTTCTGATGATGATAAAAGACACATACTTCCAGATGGAATTAATACGTTAGCATTTGGACATTATAAGATTTAAAAAAAACTAATTTTTAATTCTAGGTTTAGGAACACTGTCTTTTGGTTCTGATCTATTTTTATCTGATTCATAAAATTCAATTTTATAAGGTTCATTATGAATATATAATTTTGTATTACGATCATATGCTTGTTTAATACTACCCGGATTCGCATTAAAGAATTTACTTGCTTTTCCTATACTTGGAAAAGACTCTATATAACCAGAATTTAAATTGATTAATTTTACAGGACGAGGATTTTTCATCGCTTCTTTACAAAATTTAACATATTTTTTATCTAAAGGAATTTGTTCAATTTCAAGTGCTTCACAAATTCTATATTTACTCATTTTACTTCTATACTTAATTCCTTTTTCTTCTGCTATTTTTCTTAAATTATTTAAAGTTAAGTTACTCATTTATTTATAGAGATCATTGTTTTCTGTTAAAAGATAAATTTACCAAAAATAATACCACCAGTAAGACCTAAGATACCAGAAGATATATGTTGATATTTTCGCATTTCTTGAGAAGGTCTATAATAATCTTCTAAAACAGGTTTTCTAGAAAAATCTAATTTTGTTTTTTGAAATTCTTCATGAAGTTGTTTCAAAGATTCATTTGTAGAATTGATGTCTTTATTTGCGTCTGAAAGTTCTTTTTGAAGTCTAATAATTTTGTCTTTTCTAGCAGTTTCTTTTTCAAACCATTTTTCTTTCTCAGAAGCTAATTTTTCTAAAGCTAAATTATGTCTTTTTATTTCCTCTTCATATCCTTGATGATTTAATTTACTAAATAGAAATCCAGTACCCGCAAAAGCAAATGCGTTGAAAATTCCACCTGCTACTGTTGATGTCATTTATTTATATGTGTCTATTTTTTCTGGTATAATTTTCTTATCTTCAAGATATTTTACCAAGACACTTCCAATCATAACAGCACCTGCAAGTTTTAAAGTACCATTTATACTTTGTGGTGTTCCTAAAGGTTCTTTAAACACTTTTTTACTCAACATAGAAATTCCTACGGCAGAAAGTGTAAGAACGGCAGCAGAATAAATCTGATTAATATATTCCTTCTTATTATTATCTGTCATTTATTTATTACAATTTTTATTTTCTGTCATCAATCAAAAGTGTCTAATTTAATTTCTTTTTCTGGTTCTTCTGATATAGGACTTAAATTTAATTTTGGTTTTTCATGAGGATATTTCATATAACAAAATAGACCAAATCCAATTATACTAATAATGCCAACTAAAGGAAAAATTTTTGAATTTGATATTGGTTCTATTTTAAGTTCTTCAAGATGTTTCTTCTTTTTTTCTCTTGCAAGATGAGAAATTTCTGCTAATTTTTTTCCTTGTTCCACTTTTTTTGGATCTTTCTCTTTATATTGTGTTGTAATTGATTCAACAACTGGTGTTTTTGTTTCGGATTGTTCACTCATTTATTTAAGTGTAAAATCTTTTTCTGTTATTGTGTTTCTACTAATACATCTAACCAAGATTCATTGTGGTAATTATTAGAAACAATTCTAACCCATAAATATATATAAAAAACACTTATATTTTTTAATGTTTGTGTGTCTATGGTGTCACCTAATTTAGATTCCTCATTAATTAAAAAAGTTTGAGTTTTGTTTAAATTTAATTTTACTTTTTTACTTATATCTACAGTGCATAATTTAAATGAATCATCTGTTTTATCTTTTTTAATAACTTTAATATAATAATCTAAGATCATTCCAGTAATAACAACATCATTATCAAATGTATGTTTCAGTATTTTAATTTTAGTCTTTGAATTAATTTCACCAGGTAAGTAGATACAAGAGATAGAAGGAGGATGACCTAAATTAGTACTAGAAGGATAAATATAACCCGGTTTTAAACTGTCAAAAGATATATTAAAAATATAAAAGTTTATTTTAGGTTTTGAAAGTATTGAAGCGATTTTACTCTTGTTTGTATGAGTATTAGATTTGACTGAAGTGAGTACAGACTTGATTGAAGTGATGTCTGATTTGTTTGTAATAAGTTCAGATTTAACAGAAGAAATTTTATTTTTATTTGTATTAATTTCAGATTTGATTGAAGAAAGATCAATATTTTTTTTAGTGTCAGGAACAAAACCATAATTTAAAGCCATTTATTTAAGTGTGTTTGTTTTTTCTGCATATATACTTTATAAAACTAAGACCAAAAATCAATAAAATTCCTGCCGTAACAAAGTGATCGTTTTTGGAAGTATTTGAAAGTTGCTTAAGATTTTTTGTAGGTGTTTTATAGGAGTTTTTGAAGACACTTTTTTTACTTGAAATTTGCTTAAAATTTTTTGTAGGTGTTTTATAGGAGTTTTTAAGGAGACTTTTTGATTTTGTAGGTGTTTTATAAGAGTTTTTGAAGACACTTTTTTTACTTGAAAGTTGCTTAAAACTTTTTGTAGGTGTTTTATAGGAGTTTTTGAAGTCACTTTTTTTACTTGAAATTTGCTTAAAATTAACATTTTCATTCTTACCAAATTTCATTGACGCATCAGCAGTTGTT
>JAODVM010271013.1:0-12370 GCA_025400095.1 Phenganax marumi | reverse complement strand
TCATGATTAAAAAATAAGGGAAAAGTATTTTTGAAACCGCATACAGCCTGGCGGATTTTACTGAGACAGCCTCTTAATTCAATTTATCATCAACATGCTACTTGCTTGCGTTTGCAAATTAAAGCTTTTCTATATTGAAATTGTTTACAACAAAAAGTGACAATACGTAAGTTTATTTTGTATCCCGACTACTGAATTGTATTCTAAATGCCAGTTGTACAGAGCTACGCTGATTTTTGCTGCCTGGTGCAATTACAGCTCGGAAGAATGTCTGATTAAAGCGATTCTGATACACGTTTTTCGATCTTTTTATTGATTCAACTAAGAGTGGAAACTTCACTTGATGCGTTTGCCGTAAACAGATTTGGAATTCGACTTTTCAAGCCGATTTTACAGTCCTCCAAAGTCGTGATTTTTCGCCACTCCCGTGCGAATCAATATGATGAAGTTGCTAGTAATTTGTATCGCATGTCAGCATCTCGCTGCAAAACTCTCCTACACTTTTCGATGCTAAAACTTCATATACCTGTACGATATTCGGTATTGAAGAAAAGGCATATCGACATAAAACTACATCAAAAACGAGTACAAGCGTAAATTTTTGGCATTCAGATGACGCATCTTGTGCGCGCTCTAGCGCACCTTAAAACCTTTTTGTCCCACGAAGTGGAATTTTCCGTGAAGAAAATATATCTGCCAAGCTCATTTGCTAGCAATACAGGGTGTATAACAAAAAACGCAATCCAACTTTAAAGCTTTATAACCGAAATAATATAAATTTTCGTGTCTTCATTTTAAGTTCATGTTGTAGACCCATCCTTTCTAGACACATTGAGTTGTTGATTGTCTATTTCAAGCCATTTTATACTCCAGAATAAGTTATTTACTGCGAGCAGTCAATTTTAGGTGCTTGAATTCAACGTTCTTAATTCCCAATGGTACATTGTTGTTCCATGCGGATACTTTATTGTCGTTGCATGCGAATACTTTGTTTGAAATCCTTTTTAAAGCACTTTTTGCATGGAAATCCATAATTTTTAAGAAGAGTTGCTTGCGAATTGCAGGTTGAAGTGATATGTGTGTACTGAGAAGTGGTGGCTACGCTACATGTTGTAATCATGTTGACTGAAGTTTTAAATTAATTCAAGCTATCTGAAATTTTAAATTGTCCGATTCCAATTACTCAAAGTAACATTTCTCACTCATTTCAAGTTCAAATTTAACAAACAAGATATTTTTATAAAACTGAATAGTAGAGCAATCAAACAGTGGAAATATAAGCCTTCTCCAATTCCTCCTTTTTTTAAAATTTTCATTTGAATGTATGATTGCATTTTTTTAGACACTCTGTAGTTCAAGGTGACTCAACAGTAATGATATCTAATATGAGACAGTCAATACAAGACACAAATGTTGTCCTGAATATGGTAGTTAGTCCTGGAATTATCTTATTTCCATCTGATATGATAATTTTAGATCACCCCATAGAAGGATTTAACAATACACTTACTACTGCTACTAGTTCTAGGAAGTTTGGTAAGAATAATAATCTTAATCTGTACAAGCCACCAAAACCTAATCTAGACCTTAATCCTAAACCAGATCTACACCTTAAACCAAAACCAACTAATACAGATCTATACCTTAAACCTAAATCTAAACCCAACAATACACATATTGAATTAGTAAGCACAATGTTAATATTTGGACTAATTATAGCAAAATATTTACTATGACATTAAATAAATGACACTCAACTATGGGTATGAGGTTTCACAACAAACAACAACCACAGAGAACCTGTACTCTGATATACTCTTCAATGAAATAACATCTTCATGGGCTGGTCCTGCAAAAGTAATTAAATGGCATTCCACTTTCACTTTGTTATCTAGAAGATGACTGTAATAGCAGTACTAAATTAATTATTCAAACACATACATTTGATACTGATAGTACTCTATATGGTGATACTAGTATTTATTATAAATTAGTAATCGTCAATAAAAACAAACTTTACCAAGAATTTGATCTTTGGCCTCCAGTTTATATATTTGGTAATTATCGTGGAGTAGTTAAAGGTAATGATAATAATTATTTTGGTAATCCCAATGGAAACCATGTATTTGTCATAAACAAGTCATTTAATTTAAAGGACTACATAAATGATCTTGGTGAAATTGCCTTGTTGTATATTAAACTTAGCAATATAACCCAAATTATACAATTGAGACTGTTTTGAGTATTTGCTTGAAAAATACTTACATTAAATAAATGACACTACATTGTGGCTATGAACCACGCATACAAACAACACCAAAAATGTTTATAAAAGAATTTTTATACAATAAAATATCAAGTTCGTGGCAAATTCCAACCACTTTTAATATTGGATATCCGTGTTCTTCAATTTATATACCTAATGCCAATAACACCACAAACATAACTTTTTGCATCACACATTTGACAATGATAGCACCATCACAAATTTACGTATTAAATATTCGATTGTGGTGATGAAAAAAGACAAAACATATGCTAATTATGATATTAAAGAAGTTGATATGGCATGTTTAAAAGCATATTTTAGTAGTTTTCGGGGAACCTCTGGGTACACCTCAAAATGTAGATGGAATGCTAAAACTTGGTTTAGCTGTAATGATAAGTTCTGTTTTGTGGGATACCTCAAAGATAAAAAAATTATACCAGAAAAGATTGATAAATCAACATAAAATAAATGGTATCAACT
Source organism: Phenganax marumi (assembly GCA_025400095.1). NCBI lineage: Eukaryota > Metazoa > Cnidaria > Anthozoa > Malacalcyonacea > Clavulariidae > Phenganax > Phenganax marumi. The sequence continues at coordinate 9,621 of JAODVM010271013.1, read as the reverse complement.
GTAGCTGATGGAATATTTAATGCGTTTGCTTTCGTGGGTGCTGGGTTTTTCTTCAGTAAACTCAATCACTCAGGATATGAAAAAGAAATGAAGCGAAACAATTTAGCCTTGTAGATGCATTTGAGAAAGAAAAGTTGTTTGTAAAAGAAACAGCTAGAAAAGACAAAATTGCTCAATATAGACAGGAACTATCCTATGCTAATGCAGATATTAATACTACTAATAATGCATTAGACCAAATTAAGAAACTAAACTTAGCCTAGGAGCGAGAACCTGTCTTAGACAACTATTATAAACCTTCAAGCGAAATGCAAGAATGCCAACATATTGCTTCCGGTATTATTGGTTTAGGTGGGGGTTGGGCACTAGGTAGTATAATAGGAAATATTGTTACCTTAAATAAAGAAATGAATAATCACCCAAGTTTAAAACAACTTAGACAAAAAGCTAAAGACTTAATATTAAAGGTTGGTCAAAAATGAGCAAAGATCAAGTATGTGAAGCGCTCGGTATTGAGAGACTTCCTAAGAATATCAAGTATGAAACCTTCTGTAGAGAGCAAATGAAAAATCCTCGTCCTGTAAAGTTGATTCATATAAATTCAGGATGGAAAGAGTCCTTTCCAAGCATTGTTAAAGCATGTAAATTGTTTGATATAAACCCTGGAAGCATCAAGCAAGCTTATGTTCGAACTGGAAAATTATATATTCGTGGTGATGCATATAGAATGGAATTTCATGAACAAGACAAAAACAGATCACCTCCAGGAGACTCTATACCAAGACCTAAAATCTTATAGTATGTAATTTAATTAGCAAACATTTGTTTGCATTCTTGTGGGCCATAGAAACTATCACTTTTAAACTTATTTTGCTAGTTTCTATAGCCCACAGGAATGCAAACAAACCGCTGCTATAGTCTTGAAGATACACCAAACAAAAGTATTGTTTTGTAAAGAGGACAAAGATCATTTGGAATATTTATTCACTTTGTTGTTCAAGATCTAGTTTGTAATGTCCATAAGGTAATGTATTAATTTCATCAGGTAGTATATGTCTTTTGTCATCGTCTGAGCTCAAAGCAATCTTATCAATTTCTTCTGAGTATAGATCGTGTTTATGGATCTTAATATTCTCATTTTCCTACGCTCCTCTTTTCCGGTAAGTAGACGATTTTTATAGTCCTCATGTCTAATGTCTTTCTTAATTACACTTTTGCTTTCTTGTTCGAATTACCACTAGAGTCTATGTAGCTATAACACTTCGATCTTAAACCTACAAATTCCATAATTTGTTTCCCACAAAGTTCATCTTTGAATCGTCCAGGTGCTTTCTTATTAAGACCTTTTGTTATATATAGATTGTCGGCTTCAAACTGGCTTGTATCAAACCATTTCTTTAGGCCTTTTGAAATGTCTTTATAGTAATCATCAGTTGTAATTTCATACACTAACGAGTCTGTATTTGTAAATAGTAATTTTGCAGAGTCCTTAAATTTGGGCTTAATGTAATTATAGTGAAAGTCATACATTAGCGAAATGTCTAATATTGACATTCCAACATAGATCGGTTTTTTTAATACTAGCTTTGTCTTGTGCATATGTACTGCAATTAGGTTTTCATCAAATGTTGTAGTAGACTCGTAATTAGGTTTCTTAAATAGTTTTATTGCTTTCTCTGAGCTGTTTACTAATTGCACATCTGCTCTATTTCTCAAGTTTTCCTTCGTTTTACCAAAGACAAAGTTGTTCATTAATTTGAAAAAGTCCTTTTCAAACTTGGACTTTGAGTTTATTCGAAGGTTAGTATTAACTTCTATATAAAACTTTAACCATTCAGATTCTTCGAAGCGAATTCGTCGATGTATCTTTGTTAGTACAAGACCCTTGTTTATATATTTCTTAAGCGACTCATGATGCACTACATACTTAAAACCTTGAATTTAAAGTTGAAATTAATTTTTCATTATCCAAGTCAGTTTTTACTCTTTCTGGTGCTAGTGGATAGTCATTATGTTTATCATGTAATTTTTAGTGCTAAGTTTCTTTGAAACTTTGCAGTATTGTGATGAGTGGCGAAAATTCATATGACACAGTCATACAGCCATACAGTCAGTTATACAGTCAATCAGTCATAGTGTAAACTTTCTGGGGGGTGTTTGCAGGTATTTCTCGTGCTTATTGCTACTAAAATGTTAAACAAATTCATGAGCACACACCCCCGTTTCGCTGAAATTGCCGTCGAACACGTGCTTCGCGGCGAAATATTAGATATTTTGCCTGCACTAATGGCGGAAGTCATAGGAGTGCGTCATAGATGCAATCAAAACTTTATTTCCACAGCTATACACTTGCTAAGCTATGGTTTTAAACCACAAAACTAAAAATGAACTATGAGATTTTGCTGCATCAAACGATTTACGATTTAATAGAACGAAAATTCACGGCAATCAGCCTTGAGTTGTACTTGTATTCTGTATGTAGCATTGAGAGCTATTAACGCATTATTGTCATAAATAAACACAGTCATCTGTAGGAGCTGGGAAACATAGTACGTGACATGTGCAGTGTTGTTGTTGTTGGCGTGTTGGCGCGAGTTTTTCGTTTTGGATATTTTCTCTTTGTAAATTTTCAATAAAGCTTTTGTAACTTTGTTTGGGCTATATTACACATGTGGTATATTACGGCCAGACTCGCCGTTGAAATTTGCAAATTCTTGGCGCTTCTTGCCATCCTAAATACTATTTATACATGCGTAACTAGGTAACTAGAATTTTTTAGCATTAAGATTCCAGATAACGCGCGGTGATGTAGACTTGCATGAATTGTCCCAAATCGCATATTGGCTATACATTTTGAGTCAATGGAGCGGAAAGTTGCAACTGAAGTCAAGTAAATTCAAGATAGTCGGCGAGGAATTTTGGCGGAGGTACTGCAGTGTAGCTAAGAAACTTGCTTTGTAAGGGAGACTATAAATAATCGTCAGAACATTTACATTTACTTGTCAGTGGTAGAATAGTACTGCTACCTGTTTCTGAGTTTTTCATTGTAATAGAATATAAAACTGTGGAGTCTTGCTGTTCAGGACAGTAGATTCTTGGCATTTTTTGCTATCCTGATATATTGCCATAACTGCCAGCTGTACGTGCAAATAATAGCGAGCTTAAGCATGTAGGACGACGACGACAGCCAAAACAAACTCCTTCAAATAAATGCTAGTAAAACAAGTTGTCGTATATTATCAATCGTATGAAATTAATACAGAATAAGAAGTTGAAACATTGGTTTTAGTGTTTGCAAGGAAGTCTACTAAGCCCAATTTAAATTTAAAGTAACACTTGTCGCGTCTTGAAGTGCAGTCGTCGTACTCAAGACGTGAAAACCTAAGATTTGCAATCACAAAACGATGAAAAGTTAAAACCTCTGCCTTATTTTTTGTAATTTAGAGGGTATCTGTCCTTATGAGCAGTTACCAATCCTGGAATTTGATGGTGTTGTGTTAGCCCAGAGTATGGCCATTCTGCGATATCTCGCGAGAGAACACGGTTAGTACAAAAAACACGGTAACCCAAATTACCCCATATAACGTCGTAAGAATCCGAAAGTATCTAATAGCGCAATATTGCACAAATCATTACATAATCAACTGCTCGAGTAGAAGGCCTTCATCGGCACAGCTTTTGATTTTCATTTTCATATGCCAGGTCACCAATATTCAGGCTCGGAACGTCATGCAATACAACAAATAGGCTATTGTCTTATCAATCATAATTAACGTGTATGCGTTTGTCGTACTTCAGGATTTCTTCCGGAAACAAGTGTAGAAATTGCCAAAGCTGACAGTATCGTCGATCAAATACAAGATTGTATCCTCAGAGTTATCAGAATGTGGTTCACGAAAGATCCAGAAGAAAAGGTAAAAATTTTCCAGCAATTCTCTTTGCGATTCAACAATACCGGGCATTGCTTTCCTGTTCAAATACTTTTATCGACCGGACGTATCTTTACTTATTCACTGTACACCGGCTTTATCGTTAATTTTCGATTACTTCAAAAGTACTTTTCTACCAAAACGTATTTTCTCTCATCGCTTTTTTGGTTTGTTTGCTTGCTCGTTTGGTTGCTTCGCTGTAAAATATTTCAAAAGCATAGAACGGATTTCGACGAGTCTATAGACTGGCATATGCCTAGAACCAGTTTATCAAATTTTGGCGCAATTTCGCTGAAAATGGAATGATATACGCAGAATAGCGTGTTTCCAAAAGTGAAGCTTGTGAAATGATTGCGCTCTTTGTGTTATTTTTATGCAAACGAATTGTATAATTAGTCGTACTAGTCGTACTAGTCCGAATGCCAGCTGAGTTTCTGTAGACAACGTACACCATTTTATGACAAGTATTCCGCCGCATACTAAAAGACATCGACGAAGGTATGCAGCCTTCGAGTACCGTTAACATAGTTGATTCTATTTTCATACACAGAAAAAGGCAAAGCAACACCTGCAGGATGTATATTTTCCAAAAAATTTATCCTATTTTGAGAAGATGTTGAAGCAAACTGGCAAAGGAAAGATTTTTTTCTTTGGCGAAAAGGTATCGTTTGAATTACATTTTCAGCATTCTGAAAATACTAACACTGCGGTAACAAACTTAACGTTTTCTTGTCATTCTTCAAAAGTGAGACAGCCGGGAATATAGTGGTTTAGTAGGGTCTATTAGTACACGTATGCACGAAAGTTACTTCGCCGTATCTTCAAATTGTCTATTTTCTGTTTCAGGTAACTTATGCAGATATCAATTTTTTCTGCTTTGTCAATGGCTTCATTCTTGCTGGTCAGCTCGAAGTTCCCCCGATCTTAACCAAGTACCCCGGGCTGACTAAGTTATACACGGCTATTTTGAATGAGCCAAAATTACAAGAATATCTCAAAAACAGACCACCTACTGATGGCCGTTGATAATCGAAATTCCAAACCGAAGATTCCTACTAGATCCGTCATGTAGAAATTTTTATTTTGAACATATAGAGACGGAAAATAATTCAATAAATGTAACAATTTTTGTAATTTTCATCCATGTATAATTGCTAAAAAATGCTTAAACTTAGTGTACTGTATGGGGAAATAACTGGATTGCTACAATGCAACAATTGCGACAATGAAATTTGTTCATGGCTGAGTACACTAAACACAGTTTATATATGTGAAGCTGGCCTCTTCTTCAAGTAATCCAGAACAGCCGGTTCGTTCATTACACCTTCATAGAGTCTAGCCAGATCAGGGAAATCTTTTGATAACCAATCAGGAACTTTCACAACGCCTCTCATCATACTGTTGCAGAAATCGAAGAAATGTACGTCGGCGTAGGTGATCTGTAAATTACGAAAAAAAGTTCAGTCTGATTTCAATTATCTTCTAGACGGAGGAAAACTTCAATTCCCCCTTTTCTATCGAGAACCACTAACTATAGATAATATATATTTCGCTTTTCAAAAATGGACTATAACAGTACGTAGCTTGGTGCGAACTGATGCTAAGAAATTATAGTTGTAGGCAAAAACTTTATCCTATACAGCTTTTTCAGTATAGTCACGAAATCGCCAAGGCTAACAATTAAAATACCGGTAGCACAATAAACATCATGAAAAAATTCAAAACAAAATCCACTAAGCCTTGAAAAGTTTTCCAGGATATCACTTTAAAAAGTTGTGTTGTAGTAGCTACGCGTAAAGCACTACAACCACAAGAATAATTCAGTGATACTACTAGTACAGTACCTTGTCTCCGAAGAAGAAGGGGCCTTTCCCGCCATTATATTCTTTACGTATCTTTTCAAAAAATTTCATATTTTTCAGAATTACATTCTCTATCGCATCTTTTTCCAATTCGTCCTAAAAATAAGAAATTAATATTAACAGCACGGCATGGTAACTTATCAACTGGCTAAAGGGTATAACAATGATCAATGCAGACAATCGAATGACAGAAAAAATTGACAATAATTTGTGTGTAATGATCATTGGTATTGATGTTCCTTGACATTAAAAGTACACCAGTAAAAATGTCCAAGTTGTTTCTGGCTGATATAACAAGACTGAACAACACTAAGCTGCACCCCTACAACAATATACTGAACAACGTCGTTGCAGCTTGTCAAGTTTGAACAAGTTGCACCGTTACACCCGACTAAAGATAAACAATATTGTTCAATATATTTGCTGACATCTGTAACCAGTACAATTGTTACATGTTGTAGCACAACATTGTTGCTCCTATTTTATCGCAGGCTCATAATTTTTAGCTGTATAGTAACATCCAGAAAAGCTGCTATACTTTATGTAGGCCTGACCCTAGCCAGATTTTGTCAGTGCCATGCATTTACATAGGATTAGGATATTAAAATACTTAAGTGCATGGCCAGATTAGCTCATCAAGAGGCCCATAACCTAATTGTTTTGGGAGTCCTAAACACTATCTGAAAAAATTTGAACTTATACCTTTGAAGTTTCTTAGCATTCCAAAGTCAATTTAAGAACGTATCTTTGAGGGTTCGAGGGTCCCCTTTGATGGGGGACCCGTAACCTATAGGTTACCTAAGTTACTGATAAATACAGCACTGCTTAAATGTGCACTAATTAAACTATTATACAGTACATGGATATTTTAACACAACAGACTCATACTATTATACAATGAATAGAATGTTAGATTCAAATCTATTTCATGCTATCCACTATTCTGCAAATAGAAGTGTACCTTTTTGACAGGATCTTTCTCTAGGTGGACTTTGATAACTTTAGCTATCATATCCTGGATCTGGTCAATGATACTGTCAGCGATGGCAGTTTGGAGATTTGTTGGGGGTACAAAACCTATATAACCATTCAGAAGAATGCTGTGAAAATTAACTACCAGTCCATATGCCGATTGTACAATTTCTTTTATCATTCCTAACATCCAAAAGCTTTACAATAATTTATTCATGATCACTAATTAATCAATTAAATTGATAATAGTTTCTTTAATGTCAATACTGAATAAAGATACAAAACATAAAAACATTTCAAATCTCACCATGTTCCTTAGCAATGAAGCGAAGGTTTGCCATACTCTGACCAATAAGTTTTCCATCGACTTCCAATACAGGTAACTGTCCAAATGGGAGATTGCCCTCTAGTTTGAAAAATATACATGTCATCAGCCTCTAGCAATGGCCTTTTTAAATATGCTATACTGTTGTAGTCGAATGTAGATGAATAAATCAGACAGAAAAGATTGTACAAGAAATGTCACAAATACGTATGTCTCAATTATTCCAACGCCATTTACTTTAGCTCCACTCCGTTGCCCGCATTCTATACTGTGCGCGCAACTTTATTTGGTGGCGGCAGGTGGCGGTGACCAGAAGGCCACAGATATGGTTGCAACGCTGCATAACTGATGCTCCGCCTTTGAATGACAGCGATTTTGAACTGTTGTGATGCATCATTGTGCATCATGCAGACTGGCTATTAGCCTACACCACTGCTTTATAACAGTTTCAAAAATATAGTGTGCACCGTCGGATCAAGTACACACCTTGTAACTCGGCCCGCATGTTCGAAAATATTTTACCAGCAATTTAATACCAAAGTATTTGAGTACTTACCTTCCTTTAGAGCGGCAAAATCAGTTACTCTGACATCTTCCCAGTCAGCTCCAGCCAGTGTAAGCAGAAGTCTCGTTGGCTCTGCTCTGCCACGCACGTCGAAGTAAAGTACTCTGTAGTGAGGCATACTGAGAAATTTGTAAGCTTTGCAACACACCGGCTGTGAACCAACTTTACACGATAGTTATATAACGAAGCAGTTAGGTTGGTTGCTGGTACTTATATACCCTCCCATGATGTCATAGTTATTGTAGTTTAATGGAATGACTAATGATGACTATGCAATGACAACGCTTTGCTTCGTCATCCTGTATCGAGTGCCCTTGAGTCTTGACCTATGAGATATGCGAGACAAAGTTGCTTCAACAGCCTTCATATCACCTATTTTCCACAAGCGCTTTTTGTTCCGCGAAGCGACTTTTTGCATTGTTCAAATTGAAGACAACTTATGAAAAAGTCTTTACTATTAGCTAAAGGCTAAGGGGCCCAAGTAAATTGAGCAGAGGTCATTTTTCCTCACTTTCGTACATCTGTTGCAGTTATTACAAACAAAGATATAAGACACGTTTTGTCCGTTTCGCTTCGGCACGTTCGAAATGACAAACAGGCTTTACACGGTGTTGGCCAAATTTAAACAACGTAAAGTATGTATCTCTAATACAAGGTTTTATGGAAACACGACGTAAATTTATTTATGCAAAGCTTTCAGTCCGTAAGCCCGGACCGTCATACAGACTGAAAGCTTTGCATAAATAAATTTACGTGGTGATTCCACAAAACCTTGTACTAGATATTTATTCACCATGAAAACATTCAAAGAACTTAAAGTATATATACAGCTGGCACGCTTTCTTAGCAGAACGAATATTATTACCACTGATTATTACCTAAGACCCTGGAACAAGAAAACAAGAACTTTAATTATGCGAATTCAACACGATTGTTTAATAACAAGGAAATTGTCAGGAGCTAGCTTCAGTGTGTGCGATGACTCAGCAATTTTTCTCACTACCAACTTCAAGTTACACTTGAACACGAAATAATCAAGTATTGACCTCCTTTGACTTTTACTGACTCACAATTCAACTAGAACACATTCTCTGAAATTTAACAACCCTTGGTTGGACTGAGCAGTAGCATAACTTAGCATAACTTTACACGTGCTTAGAAGAAAAGCGGCAAGTAAAATTAAGCATACAAAGAAAGGACATCACTGAAAATAATTCATCCATGCAAATGATGCAATGTCCACGACCACGCAGCTGATGTTAGGTTGCGTAACACAATCGGCAGCACAGAAGCGCCTTTTGCCTTGGAAAGCCCTGCGCTAGCTGCACGTCATCAATTTTTTGAAAAAGAATGAACAGAAAATAACCACCTTATCTGGTGTGGGTGCATGTGAAGTTGGTTGATCATCATTAATTCATGATCATTACACATATTCAGAAATACACTGGTGATCATATTTTCACTTATATTCTGTTTAATGATCATAACACATAAGGCAGAAAAGATGCTTGCAGAAGTACCTTTGAAATTGTCATTCTTTTTATAAATCGAGATGAATATAGCAGTAGAAAATATGAACTTTCCAACGGTACCTTACGTTTTCCGACAAGTGTCAATTGTCAAAATCAGTGCTCTCACACTTATCGGTGATGTTATTCGAGACTGATGAAGCACTAAATTCTTTCTGATGACTGAGGATTTTTAAATATTTATTTTGCCCAAATACAACCAGCTTAGAATTACAATTAAATATTTACAAATTAGTGCTAGGAGCTTTCTAAAAAAATAGGCACTGAGACAGTGCGTAAGGATTTGCGATTTAAGACAGAAATATTAAGAAATCATGTTTTTGCAAAAGCGTAAAACGTAAAACTAACGAAAAGCCACAGAAAAACCATTTAGTAATTTGATCTTAAACTCTTCGATACTATCAAAAAAACGAAAAGCATGAAATGTAGTGGAAGCACC
>JAODVM010270902.1:0-12371 GCA_025400095.1 Phenganax marumi | reverse complement strand
TCGCAAGTCAGCCTACTCGATCACATACGCTAAGAGGAGAAAAATCGCAGCAAAAATCGCCCGTGTAAACGGGCCTTAAGATTGTTTTTGATGCAAATGTGTCTTACTGTTTTGAATATAAAACACTAAAACATTTTATTTTTTCAACTTACTACAGTCGCGTATATATTTTTCAAAGCTATAAGTATATGTTCAAGATATAAAGTACTAGAACTCTCTATCCAAATCAACTAACAACCAAATATTCAATATGTGTTCACATCGCTTGACTTTTGAAGGAAGATTTTCACTTTTTTTCCCTCGAAACCCTCCCCTAGCCACATTGTTCCTCGCTTATACTTTGTATACATCGTTAGCCAATGCGCCACCGACTCCAAACCGACACTTGGACGATGGACCATAAGTAGTATACGTCTTTTCAGCGTCAGCATCCGAGAAACATTGTCCACCATTTTGGATCGCAAATACTTTGTAGCCATAAGCTTTTGCGGCTGTAGCACATTTTCTAATGGGATTCTTTCGCTTCTTGTATTCATCATTGAGGAAAGGGTGAAGACCTTCTAGTGACTGTAAGGCTCTCATGATTGGGTTCCTCCAATCTTTAGTGTCCGCCCAGCACCCCAGACTTTGGTACTCATTCATAACACTGTTTTCTACAAAATAGAACATTACAGTTAGTTTTCATCTTGTATCAGTTTCATGAATTGATCTGTTTACATCTACTGAGCCACTCTCTTGAAGTTCTCTTCCTCACAAGGAAAATCGTCTGGCGATGGATAAAGTAAAATCATCAGGCGTTGGACATATTACAATCCTCTAGTGTTGAGACTGCGTTCCAGCGCGTACGTATGAGAGTTTTGAAATTGTGAATGCTGAACTATTCGCTTTGCGGTTTGTTTTTAGGCTAGGGTGTTATCGTCTACGCGATTTTCAAAAGCGCGTTACTGCAAAGGAGCCTTAACATCGCCTGGTGATTACATTTTGTCTGGCTACTATGAAAATAAATTAGAGAGGTTAGTATTGCATTAAATTTATTAATTAGTTTTTCTGTATGATAAGCAGTGCGCTAAGTGTAGGAATGCTGACTGACTAAGTATGAAGTCCCATCGTACGTTTTATAGTCTTAATCCTGATCCAGTCGTTAATTCGAAGGCATGTAGTATTAGAAAACTTGTAGTATGGGTTTGTTTGTGAAAATTCGACTACTACCTGGAGTCATGAATGTTGCCAGGGTGTCACCGATTACTCGTGGTACATCAATAGCTATAAAGAAAGCATATTTTGTTTTCACAGGGTTTTGTTATTTATTTAAGTAATTAGGATTGATGTCTATGTTGCTCATCACGAAATTGAAGGAGTTACAACTGAGTCGAGATCCAAGGAAAATGTTCGTGATTAGTAACATGGGCTTGCTACGTGAAGGATTACGCGCATGCTTACCTACACATGACCGCTTTCTGCTCTCAAATCCTGGCGGGCATACACAGACATTGTCCAGGCATTCACCATTGTCCGGGCAGAAGTCGCATGAGGAATCCGTTTCTGTGTGTATAACGATTAAAGAGATGACTAACTAAGGCCTGTTTTCCACTTGGCGGAATTTTTCGAGCGAAAAATAAATCTAGCAAACGTGATTGGCTAGCAAAATAATTCGCCGCGAAAAAGTCGAAAGCAAGCCAATCATGTCGCTAGAATTATTTTCCGCTCGAACAAATTCGCGCAGTGGAAAACGGCCTTAATGGGGTTCTTTCAAATATTCGCGAAATGGGCGTTACAATCTGTTTTCGCTTCTGCATGAAAAATTTGGTAAATTTCGTACTTTGTGGAGCCGCCACTGCGGTAGTATTTGGAATCGGTGTTGATTTCTTGCAAGTGAATCCATTCCCATTAAATCCCTTATTACAAACGCATCTTCCGTCTTTGCATGTCGCTTCAATATCACATTTTTCGCAGAGATTAGCTGGAGAATAGAATTTGGTAGTTTTCAAAAAGTGAAGAAGTGTCTTCACCAACAACTAACTTCACGGATATTTGTATTTTTCAAAACAGGCATTTATTTTTAATTTTCCTTTATTTACGAATCTCACAAAATAATTAAACTTTCTACCTATCGCTTTTGGTGTGTGATCACATTGCTTTCCAAATTTATTTTCGGGACATTGACAGAAATATGTCTCCAGAGCCTCTAGGCAGGTCGCACCATTTGCGCAGGGATTGGAACTACAGTACTTCTTGACTATGGGAGGTGAGGATGGTTTTGGAACACTTGGTGGTCGGTGGACTTGAGGTGGGGGGACGACTTTGGGTGGACCTGAAGTGTAAAAACACCAGGAAGAGGAAGAGTGAATTATTGCAACATGATCAAACGTGAGAGTTGGTCATATCTTCGTTCAAGATGAACGCATTGATTTGTGAAATTTTTATACGTTAAGATATAGTTCGAAGAAATTAAGCGTAGCATACTTGGTATTGCCTTACGACAAGTTTTACCATCTCCAACGTAGTCTCCAAGGCAAATACAATTTCCTTTGATGCACGTTGCTTTATGATCGCATGTGGAACATCTTGACTCTAGAAATAGTGTATACATATAGATACTTTTTCAATGGTATTGCATATACAAATGCTTGCTTGCGTGATTTGATTCATTGCTTCGTTGTTTTCTTGCTCGTCCTACTTGATGGTTTGTTTGCTTGCTCCTTTGCTTCCTTAGTAATCATATTCTACATACGTTGACAGTATGTTCCCTCGTACTCTACTGGACATAAGCAAGACACAACTCCTTCAACAGCCTTACAGGATCCACCGTTTTTACAAGGCTTGCCATGGCAAACGTTTTTCTCTGGTGGAAGAACAAGGGTAAAAAAGATAAGATGCACTGTCAATGTCTTCCATTTTTATGTTTGTATTCATGTTTATGCTTGTACAATCTCACGGGGAGCTACCGTACACGTCATCTAATATCTACAAACCTTGACAGTATTTGCCACTATAAGTTGGTGGACATAAGCATCCTGTCTGTCCTTTAGAACTTATACAAGTTCCACCGTTTTGACATAATCTCATCAGGCATAGATCCATGTCTGGAATAAAAATGCAAGATGAACGTGAGAAATGATTGCTAATACATATCAATCGTGTCGTTGGTAGTTTACCTTGGCAATTTCGTCCTTTGTACCCAGTCTGGCATTCACACCACCACGGCTTTCCTCCCGATAATGCTCGCTTCTCATTGGTTGATTGCTTACAAACTCCACCATTGTAGCATGGGTTAGGATGACAGAACTGTTGAACTAGAAGAATAATGCCGAACTTTGAAATGAGATGTTTAAAATAGAAATAAGATTTTCTTAGGAGATTCTTCTTTTCTTTGAAAGATTAGAAAAAAAGTGATTTTCAAGCAAAGAAGATGAATCCTCGTGATTTTGTATCGCAATATGCAGCTGCTAGTAGGTAATAAAACTTTCAAAAGCAGGTAGTAACGTTCAGCTACCATAAGAATATTTTAATACCTGGTTGACAGTTCATTCCATCTCCCTCGTAACCTTCCTTACACAAGCAATGGTCGTCAAGACATCGTGCAAACGCATGACAATGATCGCAACTGCTCACAAATTTTGGATGGCTAAGATCTTCTGTATGATAGAAGTAATGGGATAGCAATTAATATGCAAGTTCCAATTGGAATTCCTGAAGAATCTGTCGGAGGTGTTTGAAGGTAGTCTGCTGAAATTCTTAACTAGGTTCCCGTATTAACGGGTAGTGGGGTTTCACAGAATATACTTACGTTCGCAATGAGCACCACCTCGGTTGTGCGGGCATGTGCAGGTGTAGTCATAGTAACTAACTGGAGTGCACTTCCCGCCATACATACACGGGTTGACTGACTCGCATATAGTCGGCCCTTGACTGTTTCCCCAATAGTCGATTTTTTCTAAAACAATCAGCAAAATGTGTATGTTTGAGATGTACATTTTCCACCAAAGATTGATAATAAAGCTTATTGTTATTATAAACCATTGTTATTGCAAGGCTTACCAGCACACGTCGGCCCTTTCCAACGAGCGGCGCAACTACACGTGTAGTTCCCAGTACTTGTGCCCGTGATTGTACAGAAACCACCGTTTTGACATGGGTTAGGTAGACAAATGTTCCGTCTAACACGAGCTGTACACAAGCGAAATAAGATAAGAAAAGACACTTAATGTTACAAAGAAAAGTCTAATCATCCTTAGGTGTTTTTCATGAAGTTTCTGAGCCAATAGTTTCGTTTAAAAGAGCTGAAACGTTGGCCATGGTTATTGTTGGAACAAATAGAGTATGGAGCAAAGACCTCTTATTCGTAGCAGTAGAAAGCATGTGCAATCTATTGCACTTCGCTATCCCTCACCATCACAATTGTACCCTCCGAATCCATCTCTGCGTATACAATCTATTGCACTTCGCTATCCCTCACCTTCACAATTGTACCCTCCGAATCCATCTCTGCAGAGACACTTGTAAGTATTCCGCGCTTCCTGACACGTAGCACCATTCTTGCAAGGATTGATAGGACTGCATTTGGATTCAGCTAGAAATTGAACAGCATGTAAATATACAGGTCTTAGAGCGTGGTGTCGAATTCCTCGTTTCTTACCTTCACAACTGTGACCAAAGAATCCTTCTCTGCATGAACACACGTAGTCATTCTCCATCTCAGAACATGATCCGCCATTATTGCACGGGTTTGGCTCGCACTTGTTTTCAACTGCAGTCAAGTTGGAAATTCATTGCTTTTTGCTTTGTGAAATCATTAAATGGCTAGAGTTTCACATCGACTAGTGAGATATAATCTATTTTTTGTTTAAAGAAGCACTAAGACTGGCTCCAGATAAAGTATGTTAGCTAGGCGCATTTGAACTCGCATGTGGATGCCATCTTGGCCAAGAAAACAAAATTTTCCAAGATGTTCTTAGATCTTGGTGACGTGTTTCGCATTCTCTAAATCCCCAACAAACTGCTGGTGATATTTCAACAGTCAAAACTCATATTGCTTCGAGGAATATATGTTTTCTTAGTCATAATTATAGAATATTTAAATCATTAATAGTGACATGTGCATTGAACTATTGTTTGCTTAATATTACCTTCACATCGTTTTCCTCTAAATCCTTTCTTACAACTACATTCAAAATCTTTTTCGATCTCCGTACACGAACCGTAGTTATGACAAGGATTGGGAAAGCACTTATTGATCACTAAAATATAATAATCACTAATACATTAAACCATTTATCTAATCTATTCTAACATAGAAAAAACTCTCCACTTACTTTCACAAAATTGTCCTCGGAAACCAGGTTTACAGATGCACATTGCTTGATCATTGACAGTAGAACAAACACCACTGTTCTTACAAGGATTCGTGCTGCATGGTCCAAAACCTAAAGTAAGAAGAGAACAAAATTTCTTTTTGAGGCATTCACGTCTACGAGAGGATTCGCTGAGCACCTTTTGGAAACATTTTTAGCTGCAAAAAAAGTGCTTTCATGTTGTTTTTTTCAAACCAAAAGCTGTCTTAACTTTGGCAACTAACTCTTTACAACTTATTTGCCAGTTTGGGCTCTGCACGACATCGGGTTCAATTCCTGGAAAAGGAATGATTTTTTTCGTAACTTTTCTTTTTCATGACTGCAGAATTTTTAAGTCTGTCTGCTACATATCACCTTCAGTTTTGACATCACGAATAACTCAACCTGCACCAGCCCGCCTCACGACGCGAATGGAATAATCACAATCTTGTGGCAACTACAGCCTGTGCTGTAACAGTCTGTTTTTACTAATTACCTGAAGGTGACAATCTGTGTGGATGGATCAACACTGGTTGAAGTCTAGGTGGTAACTGCGTGATGAGTTTGATTGGTGCCACATGTCTTGCATCTTGGATGATATGATTATCATTAAGCAAACCTCTTGAAGCAAGATTCGATTGCACAATCCTTGGAATAGCAGGCCCTTTACTGTTGACCAGTCTCCCGGAATTCACACCTTGCTGAGCCTCCACTACTTGACTTACGCCAAATTGGTGCCCCGACATGGAGTTGAGCCCTTTTATCGCAACTGGTAATCCCAGCTTCACTTGATCTCTCAACTCCCCGAAACCTAGATTGCTCATTCTATCAGCAACTTGTGGTCGCCCAACAATGTGGTTAATTCCAGGAGGGGCAGTGTACTCTTTTACTTGTGGGAGTGACTCCTCTGTGAACTGTTCTCCATCAAGAGTGGTGCTCCCACCCTGTAGATCTATTGGCTTCTTTAAATATCGATGAATGGGTTTGGTCATATAACGATGTATCACAGGGAGATATCTATGTATAGGTTTGAATAATACATGAGTTTGTTGGTTACCAAGTCTTATATGTTGAGGTTCTGTCGCGCTTGGCCCTGAAGGTAAAACCGTTTCGATGACTTTCGCGTTTGGTCTTGTTATTTGAGGCTGTAACTGGGGTCTTGTTCGCTTGTCCAATTTATCCGAGATTTCTGCGAGCGTGCTCTCTTGATCGTGCGTATCGCTCTTCGTGATTTGTCCAGCATTTTCGTTGTCGTGTTCTTCTGCCACGTGCGCTTTGTCAACGTTTCCCGTTATCGTCTTCTTTTCACCTTTTTCTCTTCCAACATGCGTTTTCTTTTGGTACGCGTGTTTTTCATCACTCGATTCGCTATCGAAAAATGTCATCAGAAGTTTCTTTGCACGCTTTACATGCGTATTCCCATTGCCAGCTCCTTGATAACTGATTCGTGATTTTGGGTGTAAAAACTTGGACGTCTTCTGAGCTTTCATGAAGTCTTCAGCATTAACATGATTAAGGAATATTTCCTGATCCTTTTCGGTTTTTAGTTGTTTGCGTTTCTTTTGTACAGGTGGAGCAGAATTCATGTTGTTATATGTCTGAAACGTTTGTTTTTGTTTTGCATTTCTGTTATCGTAGATTGCTGATCCTGAGGTTTTATTTTTTTCTTTTAAAACACTTGTCTTGGCATCGAAAGTCATCTTCTTCACACCGTCCGTTAAAGTTTCTTTTTTTTGTTCATTCTTCTGATCTTTCACATTGTCTGTTAGTGTGGAAATCTCATTGTTTTGTTTCCTCTTCTTGCTTTTTCCCATATCCCCTTTTCCTTTGAAATTTTTTGATTTTCTATTTGACCTTGGTTCCTTTGTATTTTCCTTTATTAGTTTGGATTTTCGTTCGTTCTTTTGGCCTTCCACTTCTTTTCGTTGAGTAGAAATCTCACTATGATCTTCCTGTGAATTTGTTAAACCTGTTTCTTTGGGGTCGTTCGTTACAGATTGTCTCTGTATATCTTTCTTATCTGCCACTTTTTTGTGTGTAATGTCCTCTTCGTTCGTTTTTTCCTGCATTGTACTACTATTGGTTTTGCCACCAGCTGTCTTTACTTGGAAATCATCTTCAGCTGCTGCTTGGTGTGATGGTGAATGAAAATGTTGTGAGAGTTTAGATTCAGCAGCATTTAAACTTTTCACACGTTCTTTTAAGCTACTTATAGTCCATCGATTTATAATTCTCGAAATCAACTGGTTCACATTTTCAGCGGTAATGTTATTTGACATCAATCCATTCTTTTCGTCTACTTTACCATCTCTTTCAAAACGAAAACTTGAAGAATTTTTTCTTGAGGATTTCTCTACCGTCAAGGACGACTTATCACTATAACTTTTTTCTTTACGTTTGCTTGATGCTTGATCAACGCCGTTCACTTCAACGTAAACGCAAGTTAAAACGAAGATAAAGCACAGAGTGTCTAATTTCATCTTGGAGTGTATCAAAATTTCTGGAATTTCCTTTAGAAGCAATCCTCAATTTAAACTAAGTGGTTTCAGCCAATATTTCTACGGCATTCCACCAGATCGGAAACGGCCCGTTCACAGCTCATCGAGTCCCAAGTAGTTAAAGGTAGTCGTGCAAAAGTTGGGTAATCACTCAGGAGAACTGGCGTTTTACTTTCCGTAAACGTAGATAAACAGATAAATTGCTTAAATTCCTGGCACCTTTATTAAAGTTTTTATTACAGCGGATCCAACATAAGAAATTTAAAAATTTACATCACTAAACTTTGGTACCGGTTATTTGACTGGACTTTAAACGGTTGATATAGTTAGGTGTTTGAAATTTAACGGTTGGTGAATTTTTAAAGTTGTATAGAAGAGAATCTGGTTGGCTGATGTCAATATCGAATTCGCTGTATAGTATAACACAGTTGTCAAAATACATTTTTAGATATTTTTAATTATGTTAACTTTAAAATGTATAAAATGATAGAGAATAGTAGTGTTTGAGATCAATCAATACTTAATAATAACAATCGATCAATTCTCTCTAAAAGCTTTATGGTATTTTGCAAGATATTGTTTTGGCGTCTTAATGATGTCATTTTGTAGTGTAAAAAGTGATAAAGTAGAATTTGTTAATTCCTTCCAACACTGATTTTAGTCAAGAAAGTGATATCTAGAGTAATATTAAGACTTTTTTGACTGATGGGAGTGTAATTAGCCTTTTCCGTCTTCTCAACGGTCCTGCACCATTATTTTCAGCCGTTGTAGTGGGTTTACCATAAATTGCGTCAGTAAGTCGAATAGGAGGGAACTGAAATAAGAATACAAGAAATATTTATCAACGCGGTCGCATTGCTTAATAAACTAACTTTTGATCGAGTCGAAAACAAGGATATCAATTGCCACAGCATCATAAAATTAGTAGAATGTGAAAACTATAGTCCTGTGAAGTTCGATAATGTGGTTTAGTATCTCTATTACTTTCACAGCTGATTCCAGCCCATCCTCCGGAACAATTGCATTTATAACTGCTTTCATTCTCATGACATGTTCCGCCATGTTTACAAGGATTCAAAGGAAAGCATTTCGACTCCACTGGTGAAAAACAGAAACCGATTGGGAAGTTAGTTTGAATCTTCGTGTCGTTTGAATAGGGAATTAAACGATATGAAGCTATTTGAAGTCCAGTTACCTTTCACAAACTTGACTTATTGTTTTATAACGATCGACAGCTTTTTTTTCGGAAATAGCAGTTAGTTAATCTCTACCTTCGCAATTCTTCCCAATAAAACCATAGATACAGCTGCAAACATATTCAGTAGCGACTGAGGTACAGCTTCCTCCATTTCTGCACGGAGTAGGGTGACATTGATCTCGAACTATATCATGAATAAAATTGATGGAACATGGTGCTCTCTAAAGTATCGTTATTGGACTATCTATTGATGGGGGTATTTTTTCAATTGACTTTGGGAATCTGGGACCGAGGGGTAAATTACTCCGAAAAAGTAGTGTACGAAGATTTTTTGGATTAAAAAATCCCTGTAACTTTTCTTGGGATTTTGGGATTTTTGGACAAATTTTTGGAGATTTTGGGATTTTTTAGAGATTTTCTTTGAAGTATTTTTCCGGCATTTTCTTTTCCGGCGAATTTTTTCTCATATTTTTGCGATATGTGAGCGTCAAATTTTAAAAAATCAAGTAGTTCTATATGAAATCTATGTGATTTTTTGGGATTTTTAGAGATTTTTAAAATTTTTAGTGATCTTTTGGGATTTTTACAGAGTTCTTGTAATTCTTTAAGATTTTTAGGACTTTTGGGGGACTTTAATTTTGAAAGATTTTTTAGGATTTTCAGCGAAGTGTACGAAGATTTTCAGAGTAATTTACCCCTCGTCTGGGACTAGATTAAAAATTTCGTCACGTTATTTTGATTTCTGGCAATCGCAGTAGAAGATAAATTAGAAATTGTTCTTCCAAGCCCTTGCCTACAATAAAAATGCTTAGGAGCATTTTCGACTGAGTGTTACTCAAGAAGCTTATTGGTAGGAATTTGCAGTCTCATTGTTTGTGTACCTTCACATCTTGTTCCACGGAAACCTTTTTTACAACTACATTCGTACCCAGTTTGAAGAACCGTACACTCGCCGAAATTCTCACAAGGATTCGGGTGACACTTGCTTGTGTCTACATGAAGATAAGACTTTTATGGTGACTTTGCTCATATTCCAAATCCAAAACTTTTGAAAGATTGTTTAATTTATTTACCTTCGCAGTGTGTTCCCTTGTATCCCTCTGCGCAATGACATCTGTAAGTCTGAATGTCGTCCACTGAATAGCATGTTCCGCCGTTCCTGCAAGGACTTGCCTCGCATTCACTGAGTCCCACTGGTACTTAAGATTGAGAATATAGTCCCTTTTACACGACCAGAATTTCTTTGACAAATTTCATTTGTGAAATTTTTTTTGACCGTGTAAATTGGGAATTTTCCACAAATTTAACTTTACAAATGCATTTGTTCAAAAGTTGGGTTATTGTCAAATTAAATTTGTTAAAAATTCCTAATTTACGCGATCACCATTTGTCAAAGAAAATTTGGTAGTGTAAAAGGGCTTAAACGAATGTTATTTAACTATGTCTTCGTGGCATATTGTTCTGTATAATTTTTTCCTTTGCTCTTTTTACTGGAACAATTGAGATGAAAAAATTGAAGAAAATTTCGTTTTGCACGAAAAATTTCGAAGGTGGAAACCGGCTGTAAAACCTACTCTACGGATGAAACAGGAGAGCTCTTAATACTGTTGCAATGTTGCATATACTACCGACCACTCAACACAATTTAAGTCGCTTGCACATGAACAATTAATTAGTGTTTTAATTTTTAAGGAGATTAATTTGCCTCTCCTCCGCAGAGGTTTTATCCTGTTGTATAAACTATGTTTTGATCTTGGCGAAAAGAATTGATTTGGTCACCACAGCTAAAACCAACATCTGTTAATAAATAAAATTGGATGGAAACTTTTTAGCGAAGTGTGGTGAAATACCAGAACGGAAACCTTGCAGAGGTTGTAAGCTTTGTGTTTTTTGCTCCCGCCAAAAACTGTTTACACTTCTCGAGTCCTTTTCGAGCCAAAGATGCTTTGGAGAAAGTTACCATTTATTAGCTATCATGGATTTCATCATCGTGACTTTGAAAAATAAGAGAAAATATGCATTCGATTCATACTTCTTGTTGCATCCAAAAAGTATAACGTATTTTTGCATACAAATAGTTTAGGAATAGTTTCTGTATGGACAGTTGCACGCGCGTGATTTTAGTAAGTTTCGAATTTAGTGTGGTTTCGCAGTGAGTAGACTGATCGTAGAAATAATAGACATACAGAACGCGTGCTCCCTGTCTCGCTTTAGTCAAAACTTTGTCTCGACAAAATGACGCATGCATTCAAAAGGGCACTCATGCACGGTGAAGAAGTAGAGACATGATTCGTCATAAGCACGCATTCTATGTCTGTATTATTTCTATTAGACTGATCCACTTTTGCGTACTGCAGAAGTGAAAGACTTGGTCAGTGAATAGCAGTGGTGAGTAGGTCAAGATTGCTGCACGAACCAGGAAAAAACTATAAACTCTATGGGACGATGGATGTTTTTATGTAGTTTGCGTGAAATTGCGTCATCCCATTGCTTTGAATCCTTTTCGATCACCTTTTTTCAGGAAGAACTAATTGTTTTGAAGGTTTTGGATCTAATTTGCATAATTTCTGCTCAGCTACTTGTGAAAATATGACTCAGGAAATGTCATGTGAAATGCTCACTTGGTAAGTTGGAGATATTTGCAGTGGGAAATATGTGTTTTCATTGGCTTTGGCCTCTGAAGCTTTTTCTTATCTTGAAACATCAGGCAGTAAGCATTTCCATAACAGCGGGAGAAGATCCTTGCGTGCTGTTCTATCATTCACAATTGGGGTACATCCATGCTTAGTGAGCCAAAAAGATAAGCCAAGTGCATGTATTTTAACCAAAACAAAAAGTCCACCCCTAAGATGTTTTGTGCGCATGAAATGTGTAGAATGCTATGGTCTTGGAAAGCCACAATAAACAGCAGCTATTTCATTCTTTATATCCTTTGGTTTACACCTTAAAATCAAAACACAAAATTACGAATCTTTACAGATACAAAGATGTTATCAAACAGACCTAGCACCAGTTTCAAGGCTACACTGTAGTGACATATATTAAATAACTAGTAAAAGTACCCGCCTACGGCGGGTAATTTTATGGACATGCATAATGTCGTAAAGTAGACAACCACATATGATAAACCTCAACTACTTGGTCGTATGTTTTAAATTTTAGATTTATAAGACAAAACGACCCAATTTTTAGATTCGCAAGGATCACGCCGTTAGGAATTTGGTCGGTTTTTAGAAAAAGAATATTGTCACCACGAAGTAGGGTTTTTGCAAATAGACAACAATTAGGTGGTAAAATATATGGTTGAAATGATTTCTCCATAAATACATTATGGATTATGTGCAG